>PVKE010005031.1:28609-61404 GCA_004027555.1 Craseonycteris thonglongyai | reverse complement strand
AGCTTTTTAGCTTAATAAGGTCCCATTTGTTTATTTGTGCTTTTACTTCCCTTGCCATTGAGGTCAGATTCATAAAGTCCTCCCTGAATCCCAGGTCCATAAGTTTAGTGCCAATGTTTTCTTCTATGCGATTTATTGTTTCCTTTCTTATTTGGAGGTCTTTAATCCATTTTGAGTTAATTTTGGTATATGGTGAGATTCCATCTTTTTTCCCCCTATAATTTATTTGTGGAAGTACCTATATTATTTGTCCTGAAGTATCTTTTGACATGTTCTATTCTTTGTATTCTTTATAAATTGATAGTTGGATCTTGAGGCTTCATAGATTCAGGTTTCATCTTATTTTTGTATTTTTTGCAAAACTACTTCATAGATGGTGATATGTTCTCCACCAGGAAGCATGTCTGCTTGTTTCTCTTTTTGTGAAGAATTGATGATATTTTGTGATTTGATCCATTAGTTCTCTGAGGGTTACAAAATGGTAATTTTCTAATTCAGTTCTTTCTTAATTGATTGCCAGACTACCTCTATAAAGAGGAGCTTTCTTAGCTACCCAAGGACATAATTCTTAATAGGAGAGGCAGGGAAAATGATCGATTCATTTCCTTTATTTGACAGACTTGAGAATAATGAGTTGATTTCCTAGTTTTCTTAATGCCATTATAAACTCATGGACTGAAGTATTTGTGTTAACCCATTGTAGTTATTTTCCTCACTGATGTTCAAATTGTCCCATCTTTGGTTCATGGTGACCTCTTTAAATGGGTTCTAAAGTCTTTTCTACTAACTTTGTTCTTAGTGTATTTGGCAAGATGTTCCAAGGTCATCTTGAATGTCTCTTGCCCCAGTCCTAGCGTCGGGCACTTCACTAAGGAATCCTGTTTCTTTTTAGTGTGAAATGTTATTTGGAGACCAACATGGGTACTGGAGGTGGTGTTTTTTCTTCAGGAGCCCATTTTTATAATGAGTACATTTAAAGGATCTTTGGAAACTGTTGAAATACTTTATTCTAAACAAATGAATAATATTCAATGAAAAGTATAGTTATGACTTTATGTTATACTTTTTTATTCTTTGAAAAACATAAAAAGGGTAACTTTTATTTGTTGCATATCCTCCCCGAACAGAATGAAAAAAAATTAAATGCTAAATTGACACAACATTCTTTTTGTGTAGGAATATACAGAAGAAATAGAGCGTCTGAAACGGGATCTTGCTGCAGCCCGTGAAAAAAATGGGGTGTACATTTCTGAAGAAAATTTTAGGTAAGCCCTTAGTAGTGGAAACTAATTTCTAAGAATAAGCATTTTCTAAAAACAGGCTGTTTGAAGTAAAATTTACTTATCTGACTGTAAATTAAATCTTTATTTTTAGTGCCTCCTACAAATATTGTTTTGTTTTGACATTAACAAGTAGTTATCTAAAAATTTTTATATAACTTAATTTTTTTAAAGATTTATTTTTATTGTTTTTTTGACACAGAGAGAAGTGGGAGGGCCCAGAGCAGTCTCCATAGTTGACAGCATTAGTTTTCCATATAGTTTCACTCCACAGGTGGGTGCAAGGCTACGCAAGGCAGGAACTGAGCTGGGAGCTTCCCTCATAGGTCCCAGCAAGAACTGAACTGGGGGCACACCCCAGTTCAGCATATGGGTCCGCCTGGGCCCGGCCCGGGATTTGATTCTCAGGCTTCGGGGCTGCAAAGCGAGCATCCAACCCACTGAGCCATCCCAACTTCCCCTGTAAGTTTATTTTTTTAATAATTATAAATTCACATGAAATTTTAAGAAGAGTACAAAGAGGTCCCATGTATTTCTTATCCAGTTTCCCCCATTGGTTACCTCTTATATAACTAATACAGTATTAAAACTGGGAAATTGACATTGGTACAATGTGTATATATAATTCTATGCCATTTTATCACATTTGTAGATTTGTATAGTTCTACCATTAAGACACACAACTACCCTATCATCACAAAGATCTCCCTCTTGCTTACCCCTTTATAGTTATATCTGTCTTCTCCAGTGTTCCCTAACCCCTGCCATCCACTAATCTGTTCACTTTTTAAAGCCCTGAAGTAGTTTGTTCAAAGGAAAGCTTCTACTGCAGCTTTATGTAGAAACAACAATAACAAACAAGGAGCATTGGACATTGTGCACTGTTTATTTTTCTTCTTTTGGTCATCTCTTTAATATATTTTAGATTAAGAAATAACTTTAGTTTTAGTTTGTAAGTCCCATGATTGAAGAGGGCGTTTGATCTTAACATGTATGAGGCATAATATGAAAAAATAAAAACTTTTTGAAAAAAAAAGGATCACAAAAGCAGCAGCCAACATTTAAAACAGGATAATGCTTTATATACTTTAAGCTTAATAGATCTTTTAAAATTATATAAAAACTATATTATCCATGAAATAATGTTGTATTACCTCTTACACATTTAATATAAGGAAAGCATTTCAAATATCCTATTCTACATAAAAGGTCCATTTCCATTAAAGAACTAATATAGTTAATCAAAAGACTTAGAATTAACTTTCCTTTTATGCCGGAGTTCTAGCATTTCCTTTAATCAGCAATATCTCTCACTGATAATTTGAGGAAATTTACATTCACAAAAGAATCTTTGTTGTTTAAGCACAATGTGGAATAGAAAATTTTTGGTAGTTAGGAAGGAACTAGAAGATAGAAGAATAAAAAAGGCAGCACTCACTTCTGAAACTTGGTAATGCTCAAGAAATCAGAGACCCATTAAAGTAAACCAGAATTATCTGGTCCAAAATGACAATAGTACTAAAGCTGAGGAACTGTGCTCTAGAAAATAATCCTTTGCTCTCCCAAGGATTTTTGTGATGGTGTGATAGTGACATGTGTTTGGGGTATGTATTTAGGTATGTATGCGGGCAGTGAGAGGGGTTGCTTTGTCTTCATACTTTGATTAAATTTTTAGACCCTTATTTCATCCCTTCCTCCTGTGATTATTCCTGTTGCCTTCAAGTCCCAAACTTCTGGATTTTCTGTGTTCTATTTATGTTCCATATTCCTGATTATAGATACTTAAGTTGTATTCCCCCCCCCTCTACTTTATGTGTTATATTCCTCTGACAGCTTTGTTTCTGCTCAAATTTTAATATATATTTTATTTATTTATTTATTTTGACAGAGGAGAGAGAGAGAGACAGAGAGACAGAGACAGAGAACTGAACTAGGGGAGCTCCCAGTTCAGCACATGGTTCCGCACGGGCCGGGGCCGGGATTCGATCCTCGGTCCCCGGCGCTGCAAAGTGAGCGCCTAACCCACTGAGCCATCCCGGCTTCCCCTCAAATTTTTTATATATACACATTTCCCCACCCTCATAGGTAGCTATTCTCAGTTTCAAAATGCAGATAACAAGAGAAACAGTCAATTATTAAAACAAGGACAAGGAATACATTTGGTTTTTGCAACTTATATTTATTGCTTATTGACATCAGGGCATCATTATCACAGTAGTGATAAATGGGAGAGATGATGTGTAACTGCCACAATTTTGTTAGAATAAATTTTATAGGAATTAAGAAAAAACTGTTAAACTTATATTATTTATTTTAGAGTCATGAATGGAAAACTAACTGTTCAAGAAGAACAGATTGTGGAATTGAGTGAAAAAATTGGTGCCCTTGAGGAGGAGCTAAGTAGGGTAAGCATTCAAAACTACATCGGATGTTATATAAAGACATTAGAATGTGAGGGACTTGATATTTTTTCTTTAAGGTTTTTTTTCTTGCTGTTCCTTATACTAAAAGTAAGTTGTATCATAAATTTATTCTTAATCGTAATGATTAAACTGTCTATTTTGACATTATATTAATGCATCATTGCAAGAAAGTAACTGAATTGTGCAATTTTATTGTTTAAGGCTAAACAGTGAATGCTAAGACATTTTCATTAATGTGTTTATTAAATGAGAGAATGCTAGTGTTGGGAGAAAACATGTTAAATAACTAAGAGGTAAAGACCTAACTAAGGTGTAAAGTTACCTGACCCTTAATGCCACTTTCATGTTAGCAGTGTTAGAAATATACTGAAGAATTAATACACTAGACCTGTTACTTGTTTTTAATTAATTTACAGGAAGAAACCAGATGCCCTATAAAAGGTACTAACCTATGTGGTAACTTCAGCTTGTTACAATTTTGCATGGAAATTATTTGGTTCTTCTAATATATTATGAACTAGCCAGGTATCTTACCAACCAGTTCAGCATTTTTAATTCTTTAAAATGTTTAATGTGTTACATTTAGGTTACAGAATTATTCATGGATAATAAAAATGAACTTAACCAGTGTAAATCTGACCTGCAAAATAAGAAACAGGAGCTCAAAACCACTCAAAAACATTTACAAGAAACTAAATTACAACTTGTTAAAGAAGAATATATCACATCAGCTTTGGAAAGCACTGAGAAGAAACTGCATGATACTGCCAGCAGGGTTTGTCCTTTGTTTTGCTTTGTACTCACATTAAAGATACTAGAGAATGGGCAGAAGTAACTGACTTTGCTTTAGCATTAATTGTGAAATTCTATTTATTCACCCCAAATGACATGTCTATCAATTTAAAAAAACATTATTTTATTAAATTTCATATAAATTTTTCTTGCTGGAGATGTTAACTTAAGAAAAAAACTATTTCTGAAGGTTTTGGAAATAGAACATGACTTTAATATACTTTGTGGACATTTACAATAATGATGTAGTGCTTTTTCTGTGGTCATGATTGACATTAATAAGTCATCAAGAATTTAGTACCGTCTAAATGACGGAAGATGGTGAAAATTTTTTTTATTAGGTATACTTTTGAGACATTAGTAATGTAATAGAAAAAAATTTATGAGGGAGTGTACTATAATTGGCAAAATCAGTTTTCCTTCCTAGATAGTGAGGGAAGAGAAATAAACATTCACATATAGTTTAAAATTTCTTCTGATACAATATATAAAATTTACTAGTTCTTATTAGGAGAAATCCTCATGTAGCACAGATATTTTCATTAGGTGGCTTTTGTCATACCTAGCAACATTTATTTTTTTTAAATCATATACAGTTGCTTAACACAGTCGAAGAAACTACAAAAGATGTATCTGGTCTCCATTCCAAACTGGATCGTAAGAAGGCAGTTGATCAGCACAATGCAAAAGCTCATGATGCTTTCGGCAAAACCCTGGATACTCTGTTTAATAGTATGAAAGAATTAATTAAGGATGGCAGCTCAAAACAAAAAGCTATGCTGGAAGTTCACAAGAGTTTGTTTGGTAAGTTAAAGCGAATTATTCTGGTCTTTGTGTGTTTGGTGTGAGATTAATTTCAAAACTGATAATTTAATATCATAAAAAACTCAGGTGACAGTGTCATTAGTTCCTTCCAATGCACACTATCCGTTCAGACTAGGGATTAATGCTTTTACTGCCTTCAGATCGAAACAAATCTTAGTTGGGTTTTTGTTTTTTTTTTCTATAAAATAACATGTTTCTTAAACAATAATTAAATGTATAAGCTTTAGAAGTAAAAATCCCTTTAACCTTGACTATTTCTTATTCTCCATAGACATTACTGTAAAATTTGAGTTTCCTCCTAGAAATTTTCTGTGCAAAAACATTTATCTTTTTTCTTTTGAGAATGTGTATCTTGAATGTTTGCTATATTGTCAGAATATGTTTAACCATAACCATTGTTATTTTCATTAAGAAAAAGCCTTTTAAGTATTAGTTGATTTATTATGAAAGTACTATCCTCATAGAAAATTTGGGAGATGCAGAAGTGTAAAAATTGTTTTAAATCACCTAGAATCTAGTCATTCCAAGCCAATTGCTATAAATTTTTGTTTTTTGATTTCTAGTTTCTCTGTTCTTCTATAATCTTTTTTACATACTATAATGCTGGGTATTACTTTTAGTTAGAGATTGAATTTAGAGTACTCTAATTCTTGGTTTACTGTGAGTTATGGCCGTGGGTCTGAAACACCTACAGATATGTCAAGTGCTTATAGAATATTGTAGAACATATACAATTTATATTAAAAATATTTTTTTGCTTATGTAGTGAGCTAATTATGTTAAGCTCTTTGAAGTGGTTCTAACTGTATTTAAGTATGTTTATGTTAAAGTTTATATCTTTTTAATTTAATATAATTTTTTTGGTATAGGTAACCTGCTGTCTTCCAGTGTTTCTGCATTAGACACCATTGCTGCAACAGCACTTGGATCTCTGACATTCATTCCAGAAAAAGTGTCTACACATGTTTCTCAGATTTCTAATATGATATTAAAAGAACAATCATTAACAGAAGAAAGTAAAACTGTACTTCAGACATTGATTGTTAGTAAATTTTTAAAAATATTTTTGAAGGGTTACATGTGATAAGTCTTCAAAAACAATGTTAATTATTATTCTTTCATCTTAAGCTTTACTAGACACAGTGACAAACATAATACTAAGAGAATAATAGGTTAATATTTTTAAAGACAAATCTCTCCACTGTTTTTATTTTCCAGAAAGAGCAATTTCCAAGTGTATATAATAAAACTTTGAAACTTTTTTCACATATCTCTTACAACATTAAGAGTAAGAGTTAGTAAGCCTTTTGATAATTGAAAAAGGTAGAGTTAGCTCCAGGTGAATTCAAGGGACCCATGACTTGCCAGTTGGCTCAGAAATTGATAAATCATCCTTTCTGCAAGGGTCCTGGGGAATGGTCCTGCTGATGTTACATTGACCCATCCAGAAGGGGGTATTAAATGGTTAACTTTAAAACTACAGTAATAAGATAAATGTACATGAAAAATAACTAAGAATATAGACTTCTAGAAACATACTGTAATAATCTGTGGGGTCAGATCTGTGTGATCAAGCCCTCCTGGGCCTTAACTATAAGGCTCTTTTTCAAAATTTATAGAAGTCAGTTGTTCAAATTACCTCCTCCGTACCTGATTTGTGTATACTCTTTATTTTGTAGTTGTATTATATGATTTGTCTAGGAAGTTTTGACTATATCACTTAACTCTTTCTTTGTGCAGGCTCTCTGCCTCCCTTTTTGAGTTTAACATTATTTGTTGAACATTTTCCAAGTAGCTATTACAAATGTTAGCTGACACTCTGCCTAGATTCAGTGCTTGTCTGACACTTTCATAGATTTTTCTTCAATCACTCAAACTTGACAAAGTAAAAAGATCCTCTGTCCATATTAGCTTTTTGGACATTGATTCATTCACTAAATGATAACCTGTATTTATTGATGTCTTCCTACCAAGATACATATCATGTTATAAGCATTACTTGACTCAAAAAGATGATTGCTGCTCCCACAGAATGAGTTGAAATTAGTATGATAGCTTTTCTTTCCAAATGAACACCAGTAGCCTTTTCTTTTAAGTATTTACTAATAATTTCTATTACAGTTCTTCAATCCTGCCGTAGTAAAAGGACCTTAGGTCAGAATTTTTTCTTTTTTATAAAAATTCTCAATCTGCAGTACATTTGCAACTTCCTGTGTACCTTGACAAGAACCCTGACTAATTCATCTGATACAATAGGATGTAAGTCATGAGGTCTCCAAAGTCAAATACCTCTAGCCTAAAACCAACTTTGAAGGCTATTTAATCTCAGATTTTTAAAAAAGTTTATTTTTATTGTTTTTGACAGAGAGATAGAAAGAGACAGAAGGAGGTGGGGGTGGGGGCAGAGCAGTCATAGTTGCATGTCATTAGTTTTCTACATAGTTTAATTCCTCAGGTGGGTGCAGGTCTGCACAGGACAGGCACTGGCTGGGTGCCTCCCACATAGGAAGCTTGCCCCAGTGAGAACTGAACTGGGGCACACACCAGTTTAGCATATGGGATGCACAGGCTGGGGCCAGCATTTGATCTTTGGTCCCTGGGGCTGTAAGATGAATGCTTAACCTGCTGAACCACCCTGGCATCCCCGATTTCAGATTTTTTTTTGACCAGTGGCTTAAACTTGTTTCAAATTTATTTTGTTACAATGTACTTGTAGGGTTTAAAAATTTCCTTTGTAATATTGAAATCTTATCAAATGACTGTTATGTACCCCTCTTCTGAATTCTTCTGACTTTGTTGCATTAAACTGTTAGGAATCTATTTTGCATTAAGTGACCATTTTCTTGATTACTATAGGCATGGTTAAGTGACTTATGCAGAATATAAGCTCTAGTAGTAAATAAGTTCTAAATAACAGAATGGATACTTAGAATTCTAATATGCATGTGTTTACTTAAAGTACTTAGGGTATTTAGCCAAGTTTATAGAAATGAAAATATTATTTTTAAAGATTTGTTTGTTTATTTTTAAAACCAGAATGTACTTAAGACTGACCTTCTAAGTTCACTGGAAACAATTTTATCCTCCACTGTGGTATCTATAGTAAAAATCAATAGTCAACTAAAGCACAATATCAAGACTTCATTGACAGTGGCTAATAAGGTAACAAACTTTATGTTATCTCAAAATTAAATTGTTGTTTAAGAAAAACATTATGGCCACAGCTGGAAATTTGCCTACATGTACCACCCATGGTTTCTGAGGAGGAATCTGAAGGAGGGAGGAGATAAGATGCTCTCTGCCATTGATATACCGTAGTCAGCAGAATCATGGCTTAAGATAAATGAGAGGGAATGATCAAGATAAATATATTTGTTTTTGTTTTAAAGATTTATTGGGAAAGCCGGGACGGCTCAGCGGGTTGAGCGCTCGCTTTGAAGCCCCGAGGACCGAGGATCGAATCCCGGCTCCGGCCCAGGCGGACCCACATGCTGAACTGGGGAGTTCCCACAGTTCAGTTCTCTAGCTGTCTCTGTCTCTATCTCTCTTTCTGTCAAAAGTAAAATAAAAATAAATATGCACTGAAGATAAAATAATTACTCTATAAATATAAAAAGATATAAAAAAAAAAAAGATTTATTTTTATTGTTTTTGACAGAAGGGGGAGGGCTGAGAGCAGTCTTCATAGTTGTACATTGTTAGTTTTTTATATAGGTTCATTCCATAGGTGGGTGCAGACTGCGCCGGGCAGCAACCAGGCCAGGGGCCTCCCGCACGGGAGGCAAGCCCTCGTGAGCTGTGGGCTTCCTACATGGGAAGCACACCCAAATGTTTACAAAGTAACATATACTATACAGCATGCTACCATGTGGTGGGTGAAGAAGATATACATATAAATGTATATATACATGCACACATGCAAGGGCTGTCCAGAAAAAATCCAGCCATAAATACTTCTAGTTTTTATATTACATGGTTGGCTATTTTCCAGACAGCCCTCGTATACCTAAGTATGTGTAAAATGTCTGTGGAAGTTTAAAATGGTAGCAGACATATCTCAGGTTGGAGTGGGACTGGAGTTCTAGGGGCTGGAGAGAAAAATGACTGCTTACTGTTTTCTACCTTCTCTATTTTGTATGTATTCAAAAAAATAAAAACAAAAGGTTTTAATAAATTTTTTTTTTTTTCTTTAAAGATAGAGGATCAGAAAAAAGAAATGGACTGCTTTCTTAGTACGCTATGTAACAATCTACATGAACTACAAGAAAATACAGTTTCATCTTTGGCTCATTCACAGAAGTTATGTGAAAACTTAACTGAAGAACTGAAGACAATGAAGAAAATCCATTCACAGGTATCTTATTTAGGTGATTTGAAAGTGTAAAAGGAAAGTTTTGTGATCTTTAACTTGATAATCCCTGTTTACAATCTGAATGCTACTAACTAATTTAGAAACCTGAAATATAGCCACTGTTGCATATAACAGTAATTAATGTAAAATAATTGAGAATACTTTTCTTGATCAATTAATATTTGAGGATTTGCTATGTGTAGAACCCTATGCTAAAGCACAATAAAACAAATAAGACTCCTTTCCTCACACCAAGATGAATGGCGATGCTTGAGAAACACACCTTTATGAGTACACTTAGAAGAAAATGGTTATAGCATTTTGAATGAACATATGTCTATATTGTAACTTGATAAGTTTTTTTTTTCTAGTATAACATGGATAGATACTCTTACAAATTATGCCCTGCTTTCATTTCTTCTTACTATTTGTCTATTAGTGTCAGACATTTATTTAAACTGTAGTATATTAATATAATTCTTAAATTTTATTAGTTGATTAGAAATATAATTCATGACTTGTCTTTTCCATGTAAAGTATTCGGCAGTATATGAGCCTTTAAACCAAAATCAAACCTTCAAACCTGTAAAGTTATACTCTGAATAACAGACATATGGAAAATAACTCCTAATATTCTTAAGGCCTTTGTAATGAATATCTAAAGTTTTATTAAGTGAGGGAATTAACTACATGATAGAACTTTCTGGTCAATAAAACTGCACATAATTTAATGGGTAGTAAAGGATTCTTTTGGGGGGAAAAGTGAGGGAGAAGGAATTCATATCTGGTCACCAAAAATGAGAAGGGGAACACATCCAAGATTTTTAGGTAGAATTAATTAAAGCACTTTAAAATAAGATTATTAATTTCCCTAATTGATTTGCATGAGACTTCTCAGAGAAAGGATTAATGCCAGAAATTACTAAAAATAGTAGTTAACATTTATTGAGCAACTCATGTTAATTCCTCCTACCATTATATTAATAGATACAGGTTTTATTACTAGCCCAGTTTTATTTATTTATTTTTTAAGATTTATTGTTTTTGACAGAGACAGAGAAGGGGAGTGGCCAGAGCCGTCTCCATAGTTGTATGTCATCAGTTTTCAACATGGTTTTGTTCCACACAGATGGGCTGGGGCTGCACAGGGTGGGAATTGGGCTGGGGACCTCCTGCATGGAAAACACTCCCAAGTTCAGCATATGGGTCTGCAAGGGCTGGGGCCGGGATTTGATCCTTGGTCCCTGGGGCTGCAAAGCGAGCACTTACCTCGCTGAGCCATCCCCATCCCGGCTTTCCCTAGCCCAGTTTTCTAATGCAGAAACAGGCTTCACAATTATCTAATGGTATTTAAATAATCTCATAGTGATGGTGGTGATTATATTGCCTGAAATGCATCCATTTCTGAGTAGCTTGTTTGTATATTTCTATAATATATTCTGTATATTTCTAGAATATATTCTTGCAATTTGAAATTGCAACAATTTCTCATACTTGTGCATAAGGTATTTACCTTATACCTGTCTAGAACTTTTTAGATATATATTCTAAGGTAGATCAGCTTTTCATAAATTAGCTGTGTTCACATGTTTAAAATTGGTAATCAACTGTTTAAAAACAAACAAAACATCTATGATCTGAAAAGTATTTTAGCATAAATCAGGCATGTCCAAACTGTGGCCCAGGATGGCTTTGAATGAGGCCCAACACAAATTCTGGAAACATTTGAGGTTTTCTTTTGCACCCTTTTTTTTTTCTTTTTTTTTTTCAGCTCATCAGCTATTGTTAGTGTTAGTGTGTGTGTTTTATGTGTGATCCAAGACAGTTCTTCCAATGTGGCCCATGGAAGCCAAAAGGTTGGACATCACTGGCATAAATTGTTTGATTTTTCTGGCTTTGAGGAAGCAAGTTTACTACTAAGTGAACTATTTAGATTTTCTAGAACTTGATTTGCACTAACAAAAGAACTGATTTGCACTGCAAAACACTGAACCCTTATTTACATGTAGATAAATCTGAACCTGCATTTCCCTCTACTCTGAAACTAGTAAACATACTGACACTGACAGACTTGGGATACCGGGATAGCTCAGTGGGTTGAGCACTTGCTTTGCAGCCTTGGGGTCCAAGGCTCAAATCCCCATCCTAGCCTTTGCAGACCCATATGCTGAACTGAGGTATGCCCACAGTTCAGTTCTCACTGGGGCTAGATTCCCATGTGGGAAGCCCCTGGTTCGGCTTCTGCCCCCGGCATGCTTCCCATGTGGGAGGCCTCCAGCTCTCGGGGGCGTGCCTCCTATGTGGGAGGCCCCTGGCCCAGTTCCTGCCCTATACAGCCCCGCACCCACCTGTGGAATGAAACTATATAAAAAATGAACGACATACAACTATGGAGATGGCTCTGGGCCTTCCCCCTTCTCTGTGTCTCTGTGTCTCTTTCTCATTTACTTTTGATTAATATGATCCAACTGGGTTCTGTAAAATGTTTCAGCACCAGTAGTTGATGATAATTTTGGACTGCTTGACACATAAGATTATCAGCATTACGTACTTTTCCCTTCTAGTAGTGTTATCAGTTACAAAGCAATTGTATATAATATATATCTGTCCAAGTGGTTTTCAAACATAATGTGACATTTTGGTAGATTTCTTAGTGTTAGAGGTACGTTGAAAGTAATTTGTTAAAATAGCAAAGTTGCTAATTATTTACTTTTTAAAAAATCCTATATTATCCTTTCAATATGTCACCTGCACTGCTTCCCGCTATGGGAAAGAGGTGGAGTTAATGATCTCATTACGAATTTGTGTAATTCTCACCTATAGGAAAATACTTAATGTCAATAAAAGTTCAAGTGTTGTAGATTTATTTTGAATCTCTTCCCTTCTCCACACCTTTCTTACAGGAACTTTGCCAGTTAATCAATCTTTGGGGAGAGAGATTTTCTGTTTTGGAAGAGAAGTGTGAAAACATCCAGAAACCACTTAATAGTGTCCAAGAAAATACAGAGCAGTAAGCTGTTTTAAATTCTATGAAACTTGCTCTGCCTGAAATTATTTTAGAATAAAAAGCTTCAAAAAGTATATAAACAATTAATCCAGTTTCTCATTTAACATTTTATTATGTTTGCTTTATCATGCTTATTCCCTCATGCCCCCCTCCCCCTTCAATGTTATATATATGAATGAGGGCTGTCCAGAGAGTATAGTCATGTAACTCGTTATATTGACAATGGCTGGATTTTTTTCAGACAGTTTTTATTCAGCTTTTCTGAACTAGCTGTGAATAAATTATAGACCAAGCTTATCCAGCCTGCAGCCCATTGGGCTGCATGTGGCCCAGGATGGCTTTGAATGCAGCCCAATACACAGATTTGTAAACTCTTTTTTTTCCACAGACTTTCTTTTTTTTTTTTTTATCTTTTCACATCCATAGAGAGAAATTATCTTTTCGTCTTCAGCGCATAGTTATTTCTATTTTACTTTTTGACAGACAGAGAGAGAGATAGAGACAGAGACAGTTAGAGAACCGAACTGTGGGAACTCCCCAGTTCAGCACGTGGGTCCTGCCTGGGCCGGAGCCGGGATTCGATCCTCGGTCCTCATGGCCTCAAAGCGAGCGCTCAACCCGCTGAGCCGTCCCGGCTTTCCCCCACAGACTTTCTTAAAACATAATGAGGTGTTGTGTTTTTTTTTAAGCTCATCATCTATCTATGTGTTTTTAAGCTCATCATCTATCGTTAATGTATTTTATGTGTTGCCCAGGGAATCCAAAAGTTTGGACACCCTTATTGTAGACTTCATGTCCACTTTCCCCTAAATATTTCACTGTGTATTTCCTACAAACCAAGGATAGTTTGTTTTATAATCATAGTACAATTTTAAATCAGGAAATTAATATTGATAAATATTATATTAATAATATTACCTAATATATACAACTAATACAAATTTTCCTAATTGTCTCATTAATGTTCTTTATAGGAAAAGAAAAAGATTTACCTCCTGGTCCAAGATTTAATCCACAATCACACATTGTATTTGTCATGTCTTTCACGTCTCCTTTAATCTGGAGCAGTTCCTTAGTCTTTGTCTTTTGTGATCTTTTCTTTTTTCAACAGTATAGAATATTTGTTTATTACAGTGTCCCTCAGTTGGGATTGGCCTTTATGATTAGTTGCAGTTGTCAAGAATACCATAAAAATGATATGTTCTCAGATATCAAGAGGTACATGAAATCTGTTTTTCTCATAATTAGTGATGTTTTATTTAACTTTCATAACTTGGTTATAGTGTTGTCCTCCAGATTTTGCCACTGTAAAGTAACTCTTTTTCTTTGCAATTAATAAAGAACTTATGGGGAGATACTTTGAAATTGTAAGTATCCTGTTCCTATTAGCATCTATTGATCCACACATCTGTATTTGTCAAATGATCTTTTTTCTAATTCATCATTTCTTCTACATTTGTTACTTAGCATTCCTGCTGAGAGGAAAAGTTTTCCTTCCTCCAACCCCCATTTGTTCCTTTCATTTTTTTGTTAGCATGTACTCATGGGTTCTTTTGTCCTCTGGGTTATTTATTTTAATGCTCACATTATCCCAGTTTTGAAAACTCACAAGGAGAAGAATTTTCTATTATATTTACCGCTATTTTTGCCTATTAAATTGTTCCTACCTGAAGTTCCAAGCTTTTTTCTGTTTGGAAAACTTCCTTTAGTCTCTCAGCGTGGGTCTGCTGGTCACAAATTCTGTTTTCCTTTGTCTGGGAATGTCTTGATTTTCCCTTCATTCATGAAAGATACTTTCACTGTATATAGAATTCAGGATTAATGATTCTTTTCTTTCAGCACCTGGAATACTCATTCCGCTTTCTTTTGGCCTCCATGAAAAATCCTCTGTCATTCAATTAAATAATTTTACCCCTAGAAGCAATTTCTCTGTAAGTGCTTTAAAATATTTTTTTGTCTTAATTTTTAGAAGTTTAATGGTAGGTTTGCTCTGCTTCTTGAATCTGTAAACTTAATATCTTTCACCAAACTTGGAAGTTTTTATCTATTATTTTTTGAATGTTTTTCAGCCCTATGCCCTTTCTCCTCGCTTCTAGGACTTTGATGACACAAATGTTAGATCTTTTATTATGGTGATAGGTCTCTGAGGCTATATACAGATAGTGTATTTTATCTTTGTCGTTGTTCAGATAGAGTATTCTATGATTTGTCTTTATATTCACTGATACCTCTTCTGTCATAACTAACCTACTGATGAATCCATTCAATGAGATGTTTTATTTCAATTACTACATTTTTCTTTTTTATAATTTTTATTTGCTTCTTTTTTAAATCTCTATTTCTTTGCTAAGATTTTTTCCCCAGAAGTGTTTTAATTGCTCATTGAAACATCTTTATGATGGCTGCTTTAAAATCCTTGGCAGATAATTATACCATCTGAATTATCTCAGTGTTGGCACCTGTTTTCTTTTCACATTCATGTTGTGATTTTTCAAGAGTGGTTTTTGATTGTATCTTGAACATTTTGATTATGATATTAGGAGATTCAGAATCCTAGTTAAGTCTTCTTTTTGTTTAGCAGACGTCACTCTGTTTTGGTTTAGCATGTAAGTCCTAGACCACTTTGGTGGGCTGTGGTTCCAATGACTAATTTTTAGAGCCTTTGGCAGTGTTTTTTGTGGGCTACCCATATGAGAAAAATATGTATCCTGCTTTTGGCGGATGAGGTATTCTATACATGTCAATTAGGTAAAAATTTTAAAGAAATTATTAAGAGAGAGGTATTGAAATTTCTAACTAAAATTGTAAATTTGTCTATTTCTCTTATAAATTCTATCAATTTTTACATACATGTTTAGGATTGATATGTCTTAGAGAAGTGACCTCTTTATCATTATGTAATGTACTTTTTTATATCTGATAATCTTCCTTGTTCTGAAGTCTACTTTGTCTGATATTAATGTAAGTACATCAGCTTTCCTTTGATTGCTATTGATATTTGCATAATGTATCTTTCTCCATCCCTTTACTTTGGTTTAAGTCTTTATATTTAAAGTGGATTTCTTATAGACAGATATAATTGGGTCTTGCTTTTTCATCATATTTAACAATTATGACTTAACTAGTGTGTTTAGACCATTCTCATTTAAAGTATTGATAGAGTTGGATGAAAATATACAATTTTGCTGTTGCCTGTTTGTTACATCATTTGTGCTTTGTTTCCTTTTTTCTCTAATTTAAGTTGAGCATGTTTATGTTTTCATTTTAACTCTTCCATTGACTTATCAGTTATACTTTTTAAATTTTTAAGTGACTTTTCTGGGATTAATAATAAACATTGTAAAATAATTTTAATCCACCCCCAAATAATTTACTGTAGCATGTGTATTAAAAGGAACTTAGAACAGTATATTCCCAGTATCACCTTACCATCTCTTATGCATTGTTTTTATATATTTTACTTTAAAATGTGCCATATATGCCCAATACATTGTTACTATGATTGTTTTGTCTATATTTTACATGGCTAATAGAAGTTATTTTTAAAATTTTATTAAATTAATGGGGTGACATTGGGTAATGAGATTATATGAGGTTCAAGTGTACAGTTTTATAACACATCATCTTTATATTGCATTGTATACTCACCTCCCAAAGTGATGTCTCCTTCCATTATCATATATTTGACCCCTTTTACCTTTTTTACCATTTCCCCATCCCCTTCCTCTCTGGTAACCACCACCATACTGTTGTCTGTATCTGTGAGTTTTTGTTTGTTTGTTTGGTTGTTTTGTTGTTTTCTAGAAGTTTTCAAATTGCATCTGTGGCTCACGTTCAATTCTATTGAACAGAGCTGCTCTAGAGTTCTGGCTATCATCTGTCTTACTACGTAACTACTATCATCTGTTTTTCATTCTTACTGGTCCTGTTTATTATATCATGTTCCATTCAGAACTCTTCTTTTTAGAATTTGAATCTAGAAAGTGTTTCCCTGCTTTTTATTCCCAGTGTCTAGACTTAAGAATTTCTGGCTTCTTCCATTGCTTTGAAGGGAATAGTAGAGTAGGGTTGAAATGGGAAAGCAACTATAATATACTTAAAGCCTAGACAAGTCATTTTTTCTGTTTTCCTAGAATTTTCTACATCAGTGGTTTTTGAAGTGTGGTCCTAGAACACTGTAAAGGAGTAGTAGGGCCCAGGGAACTAGCTGAGGTTTGTTTCTTAGAAGTCTTAGGCCCACTACCTTTGTCATTTATTGTCATGGTTGGTGGTCACTTGTGAATCAGTTTCATCTTCCTACTAGGTTGTGGTTTCTTGAGGGGATAGATTTGTGTTTATAGTCTCCAGTCTTACCACTTAAATTTTTTTCCAATCATTTCCACTTCATCTGTAGTTGAACTTTGGTTTTCAACACATTTGCTTCCTCACTTGTTTACTCACGTGGTGTACCATCTGGTGTAATAGAGGGTAACTTTCATTCCTCAAAGTTTTAATTCTATGGTCCTGTATGATGACTTTGACTGCTATTATTGAAGAAAAGCACCAACAAATTGTAAATGTATATTCTCACTGACTTTTGTTTTATATCAGGGTTATTTTCTGTGATTGGTATGTACACACACACACACATATACATATACACATATATACACACACACACATAGATATGTGTATATGTGTGTGTATATATATATAATTTTAATTGTCAGAAAGCTTTATAGTTGTCTTTGTGTTATAAGGTTTGTAATTTTTTGATTTATGTCATAGGCAAGGCAAAACTGCTTAAGAACAGAATGACTGACTGTAGACAGTTTAGGGATTAGACTAGAGGCTGTGGGGGAAATGGCCTTAAGTAATATAATCTAGTAGAAGGAATAAAACACATAGACAGATTTCATTTTAATAACCATATGGTTAGTACTCTAAAAGGTACAAAGAAAAGCATCGGATTTGGAGGAGGACTGAGAAAGGCTTTATAAGAAAGACATTTTCAAAGATCATTTAATGGTAGATATGATGTCATTCTACTGTGAAAAGAACTGGCCAAAGCATCTCTTCTCAATTTGGAAGATTAATTATATGGGCTTTGGAGCCCCAGAGTGCCTTGGTGCAAATATGCCATTTTTGAGCAGTGTGATCTTGGGCAAGTTGTGTATCCTTTGAGTCTTACTGTAGTTTTCTGTTTTTACAATGTTGTTCTCTTTCTCATAGGAAATCGAAGGATATAATCAGCAAAGCAACTTCTCACAGTACAAAATTTTCTGCTGATTCTGATGGCTTGTCACAGGAACTCAGACATTTTAACCAAGAAGGTACACAGTTGGTTGAAGAGTCTGTGAAACACTGTGATAAACTCAATAGCAACCTTGAAATAATCTCTCAAGAGACTCAACAGAGATGTGAGGCTCTGAACGCAAGCACACTTTGTTTTTCTGAACATTGGGTATCTTGCTTAAATAAAAGGGAAGAGGAAATTCAGAACTTATTGGAGGTAATAACTTTATAACTGAAATTTACTTTAGAAGAAATAGTGATAATAAAAAATTAAATATTCTTGTCTGAAAATTGATTTCAAAACAAATGACATTTTAAAATAGTATAATGAATGACTTAAATCTTTAAATATAATAGTTGGTTTGCTTAGGCATGATCTTGTTTCATGTATATGTTTCTAGAACTAAAAATTATTTAACATTTGTCTGATCTGTCCTGTATCTATCCTTGGTTTTTGACTTGTTACTTGTTCAGATAAGGGCATTCTGTCTTTTGATATATATATAATACCTTCCCCTATATATGCTTTTACTTTTCTCTATAGCATTTAAATCTGTATTGCTTTAAGTATTTAGGATATTGTTCTGGTTGCTCAAAGGATTCTTGATAGGTTTGTGGGTTTGCTTGAACATAAATGCTTGCACGAACCTTTTGTTGGCTTGGTTTTTCTTTCTGTGCAATAATAGAATTTTAATAAAATTCTTAGGAATTAGGTAGAAGAATTTAAGTGTTTTAAATTACATAAGCTATTTTTACTGCAAGGAACCTGGAATAATGGGGAAGTATAGCTGATTTTAGGTTTGAAGCAGGAAATATACCAGATGAGCCTTGAGATCTTGTCATACTAGACAATAAGGAAGCTATTAAAGATTAGTAGGGTTGTATCAGAAAGACTTAGGAGCCAAGCTGATGAATGCCCTTGTTTAAAGATAGTATAATTTGAGCATCAAAAAGAATAATTTATCTCTTGCTATAATAGATTAAAATATATCAAATACATTAAAATTCATAAAAACTATACAGGTCTCTGGATCATCTAGGGAAGCAATTCATTATTTTGAAAACTGGTATATAAAGGGAAGTAATTGAATATCCATCTGTTGTTTTTTTTTCTTTTTATCTTTTCCATCTATCTTTCTTGAAAGAATTCTATCTTGGTTTATCAGGGCAATGGGTGAAGAAAAAAGTTTGGGTGACTATACCCAAACCCACTGATTAGTCTTAACATAGAGACACAACCGACATTATGTATTTTCATTTAGCTCTACCTATGAAATATTCTTGCTTACAATGAAATTTAATTTAGATCAAGCTTTTGGATTTGTAGAAAATACAGAGGACAGACAAACATGAAAATATAGCATAGAGATGCAATTGATGAAATCCAGAATTTGAGATATTTGATAGAGCAAAGACCTGGTTTCTTCAACAACAAAAAAGTTTTTAGGGGAAGCCAAGATGGCTTAGCGGGTTAAGCGCACACTTTGCAGCCCCAGGGACCGAGCATTGAGTCCCGGCCTGTGTGGACCCATATGCTGAGCTGCAGTGTGCTTCCCATCCGGGAGCCCCCCCAGTTCAGTTCCTGCCCCGCCCCTGGTTTGGCTCCTGGCTCAAAGGGGGCATGCCTCCCATGCAGAAGGCTCCCAGCCCACTTCCTGCCCTGTGAGGTCCCCGCCCACCTGTGTGGAACAAAACCATGTTGAAGACTGATGACTTACAACTATGGAGACTACTCAGGGCCCTACCCCTTCTTTCTGTCTCTCTCTGCCTCTGTCTCTGTCTCTGTCAAAAAACAATAAAATAAATCTTTAAAAAAAAAAAATTTTATAGGGAGAAAAGTATGAGGAAGGATAAATTTATATCAAATGATTATTAAGAGTAGAGGGCCTTAAGTCCTAGTTTGCTTGGCATGGTCCTTGTTTACAGCTGTTGCACTGGTGTAAGTATTCAGAATGGCCCCTTTCACTCTGAAAAGGTTCCAGTTTGTATGATAAATTATATAGTCACCTGTTTAACACATATCAACCAAATCTAATGATAGATTCTGATTCAAAGAGACCAGTTGTGAAAAACACTTGACAACTGGTGAAATTTGAACATAGATTAGACATTTGATATAAAGAAATAAATGTTAATATTTTTGATGTAAAAATGGTTTTTAAAAAGCTCTTAATTCATATATATATATGCTGAAGTAAATGGTACAGGATTTGCTTCAGAATAATCCTGAGGGAAGAAGGAGCAAATGGCCAGTCTTCTTTGATCTATACTTTATATGTTGATAAATGTTGACTTTGAGGCTGAATAGTGAATATAAGGGGGTTAATTATTCTATTCTCTGTACTTTTGCTTTTAAAACTTATTATGAATAATTCCAAGGTAAGGGGAAACTGATATGTTGACTAAAGCACTGACAACTTTGATTTTAATAATGAAAATTCATTTGCATCATTTATAGGTTGTGAACCAAGATTGTGAGGCTTCAAGCTCAGAGATTACTGAAAAATTAAGTGGATATAAAGCAGCTAATGAGAGCCAGCATAATATTTTTCTTGATCAGATAAATATTGATAAAGAAAAATTAATGGCACAAAATCTAGAACTTAATGAAACCATAAAAATCGGTTTGACGAAGCTGAATCGCTTTCTACAACAGGATCTGAAACTGGATATCCCTACAGGTACATTAAGAGAGAAACAGTATGTAAAAATTTTTGAAATTGAACTTAACCTTATACAGTGCAGATGTTCAGAAAAATTAGATCCTGCCATTGCCTAGTAGGAATTTACTGTCTTGTGTAATTAACTCAAATATGGAAAAATCAGAATGCTACACTAGCTTAAATGAAGCATTAGATTTCATGGCATAGATGATATGTAATCCTAGAAATTTGGGCATCACAATTCTAATTTTATAAACATTTAGGAACTTGCTTTGTTAAGAGAGGACATTTAAAAAAAAAAGAAAACCAACCATCTATCTAGCACTGTTTGTAAAAGGGCATTTTCATACAAAAAATAGTAGAGGAATATAATTAAATCTAGTTTAATGCAAAGCTCACTACATAAGAAAATTGTGCATTTTCTCATGTGTACCTCTCATTTTGTTGTGGGCTGTTAGATTGGCATTTATGAATCACCATTTTGGGAGGTCACAGGTGGCAAATATCAGTGTAGATTATAGTGATTCAGGGAAACCTTCATGAACAAGGTATATATATATATATAACAAGCTATTTTTTTTCCTAAAGATTTATTTTATTGTTTGTGACAGAGAGACAGAGAGAAGGGGGTGGGCCCAGAGCAGTCTCCGTAGTTGTACATCATCAGTTTTCTACATGGTTTCGTTCTACACAGGTGGCAGGGACTGCACAGGGCAGGAACCGAACTGGGGGCCTCCGCATGGGAAGCACACTCAAGTTCAGCATATGGGTCTGCTCAGGCCGGGGTCAGGACTCGATCCTCGGTCCCTGGGGCTACAAAGTGAGCACTTAACCTGCTGAGCCATCCTGGTTTCCCCTATAAGAAGCTATTTAGCCCAGGATGAGTAATTGACTTACTCACTGGATTGTGGTGATGGTTGTACAACCTGGAAATTTACCAAAAAACCATTGAATAAATTTTTTGGTATGCAGATTACATTTAAAGCCTTTTTAAAAATCAACTGTAAAAGGAGTTGATGCTAAAAGATACTTTTTTTTTCCCTCAAAAGTCCTTTAATAGTTATTGTCCACTTTTCAGTGAAATTAGGAATATAAATGTTAAGTGAAAAGTTAGGTGCCCGTGTAATTATGAAAGCATGATTTCATTATAAAGAAATTTAACTGGTTGTTATTTAGCTGCCTCCAAATTTATAGCGAAATGACTTTATCCGTAGCAAAGTGATAATGTTGGCAAAACTGTATTCTTATTCCAATAATGCTGCTATTTCTTAGAAGACTGTGTGACTTCTTTTAGAGCCTATAACAAACACATCTTTTGTACATCTTCAGAGATGGAAAATTTCATGTTTTGGGTAGGTTGAATCTGGAAAACAATCTAGTCACTTTAAGATCAGTTGTCAAGTTATAAAATATTAATTGTAAGCAATATATAATATATGCCTGACAGGTAACAAGACTGATTCTGATTCTCTTATGTGGCAATGGTTATATTTTTGGAATGCAAAGATTCTTTGGAAAGTATAGGTTGTAGAATTAAAAATATTCATATCCCACACTTCAGTTTTTCCCACTTACGTAATGTCCACTAAAGGTACAACACCACAGAGGAAAAATTACTCATACCCATCAACACTGGTAAGAACTGAACCACGTGAACAGCTGTTTGACCAGTTGAAAAGGAAACAGCCTGAGCTGATAATGATGCTATGCGATTCAGAATACCACAAAGAAGACACCAGTCAGGTAAAATTTAATCATAATTTTAGAACTCTCCCATAAACTCTTAATATCATTTGACTTCATGTGAAATATTTTATTCTTTGCCCTTCAATCCTAACCTGTCTTATTAATGATGGTTGTCTGATCCTTAAGCCTGTTTCTTTTAACCTGGCCATTTTTTATTATTAGACTAATGGATAATAATGATATCTAATATTTGTGTTGTGCTTATTATGTGCCAGATATTGTTCTTAGTACTTTGTATGTAAATGCAATTGCATATTTACTCAAATCTCTCAATAATAGTACTATCCCCCTTTTACAGGTAAGGAGCCTAAGAATTAGTGTCCTAAGTCACAAGGAAGGAGTTGGAAGTAAAACCTAGACAAGCTCCACATCTGTGCTCTGGAATATAGTAGTTATAGAACAGTTGGGAAACCAGAAAGTAACAAAAAATAAATGTAATCCCATCGTTATGGGATTGCCACTTTTAACATATTTTATTACATATTCTCTATATGAAAACATTGGCATTATTTTCGGTATTTTGTAGACTACTCATTTTGTTGTGGTTTAACTTTTATCAATGGATAAAATGGATTGAATTATTTTCAGAGGAGAAAACTGCCTTTACTTTTGGGGAGATTTTTAAGCTCTTGGACCTAATCACTCATCCAGCTTCTTCTTTCAGGAGTCGGATGAAGAAGAGGCAGTTTTGGAGCACACTGTTGAAGAACCTCCAAGTCAGGAGCCGTCTAGAGATACTAGTGTGGATTGTTCATCAAGTGGGGGAGTTCCATTTTTCCAGGTACCTGATTATATCCTATCAGATAACCATTCCACATATGATATAAGTCAGCCATTTGCTATTCAATATAAAAGCATTGTTCTTGGTGGGTGGAACAGCAAAATATTTTCATTCATTCTTTTGGAATGGCATGTTAACTTTTCTTATTTATATTATTTACAAGAATACAATAATTGATCAGGGATTTTCTGTACAATAAATAAAGGGAAAACCTGAGTTAATCTCCATCCTGAGTTTGTAATGTACAACTATTTACCCCCTTTCTGCTTCCTACATACTCAGCATGGATGCTGAGAGCAAGCTCCTTTTTGACATGGAAGTCCTAGAGCCTGTCTTTGCCCATAATCAGACTTTGAAGGCTGTGGGGTTTAAAAGATCGAGAAACCAAAGGCCTCTCAGGTTATATTAGTGATTTCTGCTGCCTGAGTCTTTGCTCTTATAATCTGTACCCCCATGTTTCCTGAGCTCCTCACCTTCCTTGATCTTGTGCGATTAAATTCTGTGACCTCTCCTACCCCTTCGAAGCACTGTTGGACTATGGCACTGTAAACTGCCTTGCATCTTTCCCTGTTTTGGAGATGTGAGCCTAGACAGAGTCTGTGAAGTAAGAATTTCCTTACATAGGACACAGATGCTCCATCGTACAGGTGAAGTGCTGCTGCTCATGTGCATATATGCTTGTACATGTCTTGAACTGACTTGCAGGTCTTTCTACCAAGGTCTAAAGATTCTCCATCCCTAATTTAAGCTGTTAAAACTTCTAGCTCAGCATATATTACATTTTTCTGTCTGCCTCAAAGCAATTTTATCCCCAAATTTTCCTACCTTTGCTTTATTATTAGAGATTTCTATATATTTCTATTTTTCAACCTTCTATCATAAAGGGGGAAGGTTAAGAGAGCCTTAGTGACTATTTAATCACTAGTTGGAAATCCTCTCATAATTAGTGTTTCAGGCAGTTTGAAAGCCAGTGTTAGTGGTTCAGTTACAGCAAGGAAATCCCTACTATACCAGAAAAGATTTGGGATTGGATTTCAAACCTTCAGCTGAAGTCTGGAAATGATTTTTTCCCTGATGGCAGTCTGATGTGGGATATTATTCTGGTTTTAAAACTAAAACAGGCTTATGATTTTTCTCCACATTGATGACTGGGTCTACAAGGAATGTCATGCATCTCTTAAGCTCTTTATGCAAGTACAAGGATTTCAATGAGATACAATTTCTATTAGAAATAAGTTTAAATAAAAGGTAAAATGCAGTTTTTAAAAGTAGCTTCAGGTAGCCCATATAGCAGATTCTTTCCTTAAAATAGAATTGTGTTCTCTGCATGATGGCAAGTCTTTGTTTGTCCACAGTAGAATTTCTGCACAGCAGCACTATTGACATTTTGAGCTGCATAATCTTTTGTTGTGGTGGCCTGTCCTGTGTCCTGTGTATTATATAATGTTTAGCAGCTTCCCTGGCTTCTAAACCCAATAGAACCCCGTAGCATCCCCTAGTTTTAACAACCAGAAATTGCTCCGGGCATTATGAAAGCAATATCCCCTGGAGGTGAGGGGCAGAATCACTCCCTATTGAGAACCACTGCCCTACAGTAAAGTTTGTAATTAGTCCTGGGACTATCATAGAGAAAATTAATATTTCTTTTACCCCACTCCTTCTATTGGTGGTAAAATGAAGCAGGCATTCATTTCTACTTGCCAAATTCTTGCCTCAACTTTGTGATGAGCCTTTCCAAAAGCTTTCCACACTTAATTTCTTTCCTATAATCCAGAACATTTGAAAACAAGAGTATAACTAATACGTATCAAATGTTACTTTATACTGACTTTTATTTTCTCGCGTTAAATCCACAGCATAAAAAATCGCATGGAAAAGACAAAGAAAACAGAAACATTAATCCAGTGGAGAGATCTAAAGTGGAAGAAACTACAGAGCAATCTGTTACAAAGAGCAGATTACCTCTACGAGCCCAGATAAATCTTTAGTTAACTTGAGGCTTGGTAATTTTATTTTTAAGAAAAATGAAAAATAAAACCTGTAACCCCAGAAAATGAGACCTATGTATAGATTAAAAACAAATAGAAAATATCAAGGCAATACTGTAAATTTAGTTGAATTTAGTATGTCTACCCATTACTTTTGTCATCCCTGTAGTTTACTGAGTATTAAATTGGGTTTCGCATTGAGTAAATAAATACGTATTTGTAGCTTTTGATATAAAATAATTCTTTCATAACAAGTGAAAAATAATATTTTCTTGTCTTTTGCTAAACACCAAATAGATAGAAGCTGCATTATTATTCTGGGCTTGAACTTAAATATTATATAGTTAATATCACCAATACTTGGTCTTAGGAAGGACCATCTCCTTTCTTTTTTTGCTATGATTGAATTATGTCTAGATTTGCTTGCCTTCTTCCTTAGACTTTTCCATTCTGCCTTCTCGGCTCACTTTCTCCCTTTTTATTAGTCAGTAAACCATTTGTAGAGTTACAAAATGGTATTCATTCTTATTATGAGATAGCCAGAATTTTACCTAGATATCTTTAACACTTCTATGGTTATCTCTAAAGTCATTGTCAATAATTAACATAACCCAGAAGTTCCTTTAAATATTTTAAATTTGTTTTCTCCTGGATGTGAAAGTATTTCATTCCTTTATGAGGCCTCACACATGAGCTCCTGTAGAGTTCATAAAGAGACAGCTTCTCCAGAATATAGATTGAGGTTATGGGAGAACTACCTAGACCTCTGATTAATGGCTGTGTGACCCGGTTTCGAGCCTTGTGTCTTGTGCAGAAGGCCACAATGGTTTAGGAACTTTTTGAAGCTATTAATTATGATTATAATTCGTATTCTTTTGCTTACCTGATGAAACTTTATTGTTTTTTGTATATAATAAAATATCTATATGTACATTTTTTTCTATTGAAATCTTCACCTTTCGAAGGGCTGTGATAATTTTGATATGGCAACCAAATTTCTGGAAGTTGAAATGTTTCAGCATGAATAACCAGAACAATTAGTAGGAATACAATCCTTCCCCCTTATTCGTGATTTTGCTTTTGCCGTTTCAGTTACAGTTAATAACCATGGTCCGAAAATATTAAATGGAAAATAAGAGAAATAAACATAAGTTTTAAACTTCACACCATTTTGAGCAGCATGGTGAAATCTTGCGCCGTCCTACTCTGTCCCACCTGGGATGTGAATCATCCCTTTGTCCAGCATTTCTGTAACTGTATATACCACTGGCCTGTTAGTCACTTAGTAGCAGTCTCTGTTATCAGGTTGACTATCACAGTATAGCAGTGCTCATGTTCAACTCTTACTTTAATGGCCCCAAAGTAGAAGAATATTGATGCTGAAAATTTGGATATGCCAGAGAGAAGCCAGAAAGTGCGTACTTTAAGTGAAAAGATGGAAAGTTCTTGACATAATAAGGAAAAAATAATCTCATGCTGAGATTGCTAAAATCTGCGGTAAGAATTTTCTATACATGAAATTGTGAAAAAGGAAATTAGCTAATTTTGCTATTGTATCTCACAGCCATGGTGCATGGTAAGTGCTTAGTTAAGAATGGAAAAAGCACTAAATTTGTGGATGGAAGACATGAACATCAAATGAGTTGTGCCAGAAAGTACTAAGTCTATACTAAGGCAGCAGTATCTAACCTTTAGCTTCCCTTAGCCACATTGGAAGAATTGTCTTGGGCCATATGTATGAGTAAAATATACTAACAGCTGATTGAAAAACAGAAGGTTGCAAAAAAAACTTGGTGTTTTAAGAATTTGTGTTGAGCCTCATTTGGACATGAAATGAGTGACACCAGGCCATTTACTGCCATTAAAGGATGGTTACACATTCAGGAATAAGTTTGAACTGAAATATATAAAAATTACTGGAAAGGCTGTGTCTGCTGATGAAGAAGCTACTGCCTCATTTCTGGCAATTCAAGTTGGTACTATCCATAGTTTCAGGCATCTACTAGGGGTCGTGGAATGTTTCCCCTGCAGATAAGGGGAATGTATGCAAAGAAGAAATTTTGTGCCAACATCAATTTAAGTATAAATTTAGAGGGGTTTGACTTTGATAGCTAAGTAAAACAAAGCCCTATTGGGGAATTAGAAAATGTGCTTTTTGAGGGATAGCAGGATAGCTCAATAGTTGAGCTCTTTCTTCGCAATCACAAGGTCCAGGGTTCAATTCCCTGGCCTGTTCAAACGCATATGCTGAACTGCAATGCAACTGGTATCCACCATGATGGCACGGCATCAAAGGTTCTCACCTCCCATGTAAGAGCATCTTCCCACCCCCTGCCCATTCAGTTCCCACCCAGTGTGGCCCCACATCCGCCTATGTGGAATGAAACCATGTCAAAACTAATGATATAAAACTATGGAAACTGCTCTGGGCTCTCCCCACTTCTCTCACTTCTCAAACAATAAAATCTTATAAAAAAAAAGTCCTCATCTTTAAAAATAGAGAAGAAAATGTGCTACTTGAATAAGTTTGCCTTGCAGAAGTATTTATAAAAATGTTACAATTTTTCTGCAAAATTGATGTCAACATAAGCTATGGATGGTATCTAATGAACTACCCTCAATCGATTATTAATAATAAATTTAGTTTTTATGTTAACTTTTTTACCCAATTATTTGGCAATAGGTGTATTTACAGAGTTAAGCAAATTGTATTAAAATTTCTAAAATAAGCTACCTAGGTACCACTGAGGAGGAAGGGCCTTGTTAAACACCCCAGGCTTTCAGTTCCACTCCAGAGGGCTATTCTTTGGTGTAAGATAACTGAGAAATTGATTGGCACTCGCAAGGCCTGAAGTCAGTTAAGCTACCCCATTTTCTGTTTTAAAGTTATCTAGGAGTGCTAATGCAACTAGTTTACCTGACAAGCAAAAATAAATAGAGAATAAACATCCAGAGCCTTAAATTAGCTCTACAAATTTTCATATTCAATGCCAAGCACTCAAAAAGTAACCATTGGCAAAAATAGTAGGTAGCTTGAAGGACCTATCTAGGAAGTAAGAATATTGAGAAACAACTTCAGAGTGCTGGAAAACAGGTATAGAGCAATCAAATGCGGAATCAAAAACAAAGGAATTCTAAAATCTAGGAAAGCTTTTTGCTGTTTAATATGCTTTTGTTTCAGTCCCCTTCCCATCTCTGTGATGGTCTTGAAGATAGCAGCCCACCTTTTTAGAGTGGGACCTTGGTCCCTAGTCCCAACGAAGCAGAGAGATTTGTCTCAAAATATGGTTTGTTCTAACCTATCTGGAGCAACCTGAAGGACAAGCAAGGCACTGGCCTTTGTTTCATCCCATTCAGTACTAGAGCTGCAAAAGCACCAGACATTTCTTGAAAATATTGTAGGGCAAATGAGCAACCTGCTGCCACTTGGAGCAAAATATTACAGTTGAGATAAATAAAGGAATGCCTATAGCCTGAGAGGAAAAAAATGGGAGAGGATCTCTGAAGGGAAATGAGGCCAATTACAAACACCAGTATGCACTGGGAAACTTGGCCACTCACTTTCAGGCCAAGTTGTATGTTTAGAAGACCCTACGCTTACTGCTGACTGATCTTTAGGCTCAGCACAAGTCGGAAGCAAAGGCTGAGGCAGATTTAAAATGCTAGCTACGCACTGAAGGTGGACTCCAACAGCCAATATGCAAGTACTCGGGGGATCTTATTCTTTTTTATGATTGTTGTTTTATTTCTGTTTTGGCCATTGGTATTCAAGGAAATCTGTCAACACACCAGCTGAAGACAAGCAAAAGGAAGAGACTTCAGAGACTAAGTCAAAGAATTGAGACTTTATCAAAAAAATTGCTTAGAAAAGTCACTAAACAAATCTACAGCTCACAGCAAGCAACAAAAATAAATCATGAAACCATGAAAAATCGGATTCCAGAGTTATCACATTCTAATGTTCAAAATGTTTTCAGCTAAAAATTGAGAAGCTGCAATCAAAGTATGATCCATTCACAGGGGAATTACATAAACCATCCATGGGGAAGGACAAACATTGGACTTTAAATCAACCATCACATATATGCTCCGAGAGCTAAAGTAACCCCGGAGAATAATATTTCAAGTAGTAGAGACTATCGTTAAGAAACTACAAAAAAGAACCATACAAATTTGGAGCTGAGTGGTATAATAACAAATAAAAGTCACTAGAGGGTTCCAGTGGCTGATATGAGCAGACAATAAAGCCAGTGAACTTGAAGCTAGGTCAGTTGAAATTGTCCAACTGGAGGAGCAGAAAGAAAAAAGAATAAAGGAAAAATAAACAGAGCTTAAGAGACCTGTGGAGCACAATGAAGGATATCAACATTTGCAAAAATGGAGTACCAGAGGAAAAGAAAAAAAGAAAGGGGCAGAAATAATACTTGAAGAAATAATGGCTGAAACTTCTCAAATTTCTTAAAACACTGAATCTACACATCCAAGAAGCTCAACAAATCCAAACAGGATAAACTCAAAGAGATCCAGAACTAGATACACTATATTCAAACTGTCAAACACTTGAGAGCAGCAAGGGTGTAGTGAAAAGGATAGCTACAGTGAAAAAAGAAAATAAATGTTAGTGAAGTTGTTCCACAGGAATCCTCATACATTATTAGTGGGATCGGTATGTCAAATGGCTCAGCCACTGTGGAAAAGTTTGTTGGTTCCTAAAATGTTAAACATAGAATTGCCATGTGACCCAGCAATTCCACTCTTACCTATCTACCTTAGAGAAAAAAAAAAAAATTTCATCCACACAAGAATTTGTACACAAGTGTTCATAGAAGCATATCACAATAGTCAAATGGTATAAGCAAACTAAGTGTTCATCAACATATGAATGGACAAATAAAATGCAGTATATACATACAATGGATTATCACTAACCCATAAAAATGAAATACTGATATACGCTATTGTGTAAATCAACCTTGAAAATAATGCTAACTGAAATAAGTCAGATGCAAAAGTTCTTACATTGAATACCTTCATTTATGTGAAATATGCAGAATATGTGAATTCATAGAAACAGATTGATGTTTGCCATGGCTGGTTGAGGGAGAAAAGAGAGTGACAGCTGAACAAGCACAGGGTTTTTATTTGGGAGTTTGGAAATGTGTTGGAACTAAATAGATGTGGCTGTACAACATTGTGAATATACTAAATGCCACTGAATTATGTACTTCAAGATTTATTAAAATAATTGAGGTATAATTGGCATATACTATGTTTCAAGTGTATAACATGACTCAGTATTTATACATTGCAAAGTGATCAAAATAAGTCTTAAAATGATTTGTTTTATATGTAATTTCCGACCTAAAAAAACAAAAATCTATTTACAATATAAAGGGATTCCTATCATCTATAAAAGAAGAGGTAATTGAATCATAGAGGCATCACTACCGTAGGTAGAATTAGAGAAAAAAGTTCTTAAATACTATCACAATATCACACAAAATAAATTGAACACAAAAATTGTTACAAGGTATAAAAAAGGACATTTTAAAGTGAAAAAATATCAGTCCATCAGCAAGACATAACAATTATATAAGCAGTTAACAACCGAGTTCCAAAACACGAGGCAAAAATGGACAGAATTGAAGGGTGAGATAGATAATTAATAACAGCTGGAGACTTAATACTCTACTTTTAATAACAGGAAAATTAGGCAGAAGATGTACAAAGAAGTAGAATACTTGAATAATACTGTAAGCCAGTTAGACCTAACAGACATTGATAAAACACTCCACAAAACAATACAAGTACACATTCTTCTTAAATATATATGGAATGTTCTCCAGAATAGACTATATGTTAGGCCATAAAACAAGTCTCACTCAACTTAAAAGGACTGAAGTCATACAACCACAGTAGAATGAAGTTAAAAATCAATAACAGGATGCCGGGATAGCGTAGCAGTTGAGTGCTTGCCTTGCAACTGTGAGGTCTGGGGATCGAATCCTGACCCTAGCCTGTGTAAAAGCATATGCTGAACTGTGGCGGCAAAGGTTCTCTGCTCCCATGCGGGAAGCCTGTAGTTCAGTTCCCACCCTGTGCGGCCCCACAGCCACCTGTGTAGGATGAAACTATGTCACAACTAATGATGAACAACTATGGAGACTGCTCTGGGCCCTCCTGCTTCTCTCTCTCTTTCTCTGTCTCTCTCCCCACCACTTTCTCTCAAACAATAAAGTAAAATCTTAAAAACAAAAAAAACCCACCAAAAAAACCACCAATGAATCAGAAAAGATAAATCATTATAAAACAATAACTGTTTTGTACTGTCTAAACATACATGAAATTTAAACCCTCAAGAATAGCACATAAGATGGAAGAAGGGTGAGAAGAGTTAAAGGGTGCTAAGGTCCTTTGGGAGGTAGTGAAAGTTCTAATCAATATTAAACTTTGATAAGTAAGGTGTAAGCAAAATATTAAACTTGAAAAGAATATATTGGGTGGGTTGCTTTATAAATGTCAGTTAGGTGAAGGTGATTTATAAAGCTGCCAGTTCTATAACCTTACTGATTTTTCTGTTTAGTTGTTCTATTAATTAAAAAGGCAAAGTAGGGGAAGCCAGGATGGCTCAGTGGGTTAAGAGCTCACTTTGCAGCCCCGGGGACCAAGGATCGAATCCCGGCCCCGGCCCGTGCAGACCCATATGCTGAACTGGGGAGTGCCCCCAGTTCCGTTCTCACCGAGGTGAGACCCCGGTCCAGTTCCTGCCCTGTGCAGCCCCGCGTCCACCTGTGGAATGGAACTATGTGGAAAAACCAATGCTGTACAACTATGGAGACTGTTTGGGGCCCTCCCCCTTCTCTCTGTCTCTGTATCTTTCTCTCTCTCTCTCTCTGTCAAAAACAATAAAAATAAATCTTTAAAAAGGCAAAGTCTAATTAAAGCTATAAATGTGTTTATTTCTCCTTTCATTTCTTTCAGTTTCTAGTACCTCTGTTGTAAGGTACATATTTAGAATTGTTATATTTCCTGGTGAGTTGACTCCTTCATCAGTATGCAATGTTCCTCTTTATTCTTGGTGATATTCCTTATTCTAAATAAAGTTTTACATTACTGGGGATACTTTAACTTTCTTTTGATTAGTGTTTGCATGGCATAGCTTTTTCTATTTTGCTTTTAATTATCTGTGTCTTTTCTATTTGAAATGGTTTTTTTATAGATTGTAATTGTTTTTTTAATCCAATTTGACAACGTCTTTTAATTAGTTTACTTAGACCACTTACATTTAACATGATTATTGGACTTACATATATAATGTTGCTAGTTTTTTATTTGTTCTCTTTATTCTTTGCTTCCTTTTCCTGTTTTTCTGCCTCCATAGAATTAATTGAATATTTTTATGCATCCATTTTTATCTCCATTAAAAATTCTGTTCAGTTGTTGCTCAAAGACTTATAATATACATCTTGGGGGAAAGCCGGGACGGCTCAGCGGGTTGAGCGCTCGCTTTGAGGCCATGAGGACCGAGGATCGAATCCCGGCTCCGGCCCAGGCAGGACCCACATGCTGAACTGGGGAGTTCCCACAGTTCGGTTCTCTAACTGTCTCTGTCTCTGTCTCTCTCTCTATCTGTCAAAAAGTAAAATAGAAATAAATATGCACTGA
>PVKE010005031.1:0-28509 GCA_004027555.1 Craseonycteris thonglongyai | reverse complement strand
TAATAATATACATCTTGAATTAATCATAGTTTACATTTAAAAAATTATACTGATTCATGTATACTTTAGGAACCTAACAAAAACACATTTTCCCCCCAACCATTAATTTATTTATATTACTATGCTTAAGTTACATGGGAAGGACAACCAAGCAGTTCTGCCCCATTACAGGAAGGTTCCCATCAAACACCAATTATGTGATGACAAATAACTAGGAATAATGACATCTTTGAGTCAAGACTGATGAAGAAGAATGGGCTCTGGTGCTACAGCTCATCTCCAGCAAGAATATGGCGCAATGGCCAGCACAAGCCATACGAACATTGAACCTTTAGCTCTGGTCACAAATTCAGATCTCTTCTCTGAAGCTAGCAAATTAAGTAAAATAACTGGGTTAAAAAAAAAAAGGTTTTAAAATGAAGCCCAAATAAGTTTAAAAACCATCCTCTTGACACATTTTCCTTTCAAAATTTACATAAAACATACTTTTTCACTCTCATAGTCCAGCTTTTCTTCCTCACATGGCCCACCATGTAGCTGCAGGTAGAATATTTTGCCTCCAGATGTAAACATGGAAAAAAATTAATGGCATCTGCATTAGTAGTCTCTCTACACACTGCTGTTGGATGGAAAATAGAAAATTTAAAAAGAAAGAAAGGTTTCATTTTTGATTCTCACAACCTCTTATTCTGCAGTTCATGAATCCAACTCTGATGCTAAAGTGACAGTGTATGCAAGTAGATTTTTGTTTTCAGTGAAGGAAACCTGGGAAAAGATGGAGTTACCTTTTTCTTCAAGAGTTCTCAGATGGTACATGCTCCCCAAAGCCCTCACTCTCTCTCTCCATCTTCAGTGGCAAACTCATAGATCCATCCAGTTTGCTATTGCAGTTTTTGCAGCTCATATCTCAAACCATATAGCAGTCAGTGAGCATGACCCAGTCTTGAACTTCACTGTATGCAGGTTAACTATCTTGTTTAAAAGAAATGCTCTAGTGGAGATGAGTTCCGAGTGCTTGGTCAGAATCGTATCGCAGTTTGCACAAGAAGGCAGACGAGGACCACCAACATGATCAAGGAAAATCCTGCCCACTTTTATAGTTGAAGTTCTAAACTCTCCTAGCTGCTGTCAGATTGGCAGTAGCCTGCGGCTGGCTCTTGGCTCCTGTGCTGGAATAAAATAACACGCTTCTAATTCTTTTCTCCCATTTTTTTCTGTGGTTGTTTCATATTACTTTCATATTTGCAACAAAATGCATCACTACTGTATCTCTTTTTGAAAATCAATTATTTTTTTAGAGAGATAAAAAATAAGAGAAAATGTTGCTCTATTTGTTTTCATTTTAACCATTTCCAGACATCTTCATTTATTTTTGTAGATGCATTTCTTTGGGTATATGACACCAGATTCTCTGATATCATATTCTTATTTAGAGAACATCCTTTAGCATTTCTTATAGTACAGGATTATTGGTAATGAATTCTGTCAGCTTTAATTTTTATGAAAAATTCTTTATTTTTTCTTCACTTTTGAAAGATAATTCATTGGGTATAGAATTCTGGCTTGATAGTTATTTTCTTTCAGCACTTGAAAGATATCACTTCATTGTCTTTTGGTTTGCACAGTTTCTAATAAAAAGCCTGGTGTGTAATTCTTATCTTTGCTCCTCAGCAATTAATGTCTTCTTTCTCAGGCTGCCTTCAAAATTTCCTCTTTAACTTTGGCTTTCAGTAATTGGCTTAGGTTTGGTTTAAGTTGCTGGTGGACTTTTCTCAATGTTTGTGCTCCATCCTCAGCTTTCAAACTTCCTCAGCCTGAGTTCCAGAAAGGTCTGTAAGCACACTTTTGCCCTTCTGCCACTGGAAGGCTGCTATTCCTTGATGCTTGGGGCTTGCTAACCTAGTGGTGGGGGTTGGGGAGGTTTTTCTGCTATTCAGGTCCAGCCTTAGTCCTAAGCAGATCCTGTGTCCCAGGTCTTGGGGGTGTCTGGCTTTCTCAGTGATCCTGAGCCTCCCTGGAGCAGCCAAATACTGCCTTATCATTGGCAGGTTCTTTGCAGGAAAGTTCCATGTCGCTCCCCTTGGAGGTTCTTTTGTTTTGTTTTTATGTTTTACCTTTAGTGCAGTCACTTGTTCCTTGGGAGCCGCAAGATTTGCTGCCCTTCTTTGTATGGCTTTTGTCTGCAAGGAAGAAGGGCCTGGGCAGACCCTTTTCCAGGCCTGCATCACAGATGGAGGCTTTATGGAGGCGTTCTCTGGTCTCCTGCCCAGCCTCCAGTCTTTCTTGAGCACCTGGTGAAGTCTGTGAAGAGGCTCCTAGTGGGTGCAAATTCCCATTATATCTGCAGCTTTGAGGGATTCTGTACTTTCATGTTAGCTCATATTAAGCCTTTGACAATTTGTTAAAAATGTGAGCTGCATTCTCACCTGCTTGCATGGTATCTGGTATCCCTCCTCTCAAGTTCTGCCACAGATCAGCTCCTGCTCTCCCTGTCTCTCCTTGGAAGGCCTGCTTCTCCTTAGTGTACTTGGCTGCCATGAGACCTTAGCTCTCTAATGGGTTCAAGAAAATTTATGATTGTGTAGTTTGTTTGTTTTTTTTCTTGTTAGCATGGAAACAATGCTCTTCTGCTTTCTACACCCTACGTAGGAGCAGAATCTGTGCAGTCTCCCATGAACATTTTCTAACTTATTAGACAAATAGTGAAACTGATTTCAAGAGTGATTTCCTTTACAAATGTATGCCTATTTCATTTTTTCTTAAACAAAATTATTATATATTTACTTACCATTTTTTCTAGCCACTTGCCAGCCATGTCTTTCAGTTTTCATGGCCATGGCTTCAAAGTTACTTCCCCAATGTATACTTGAAAAGACCTCAGAAAACAGGAATTCGATCTAATATCCTGTTAGAGTTGACCTAACCTTCCTATTCAAAAGCTTTTGTTTTGAAGGAAACTTAAAACCTTGCTGCTATCCCTTGGCTTTGGAAATTATCTGATGAAGTATGCGGCTTTTGTTCAGCAGGACCATCAGTAGCAGATCTCACTTGTAATATTTTCACGCAAAGAAGAGCAGAGAGAAGAGAAACTGGTAAAGCTATTTCATATATATTCTATTAAGAATATTATTTTAAATGGCTGTTACTTTCTCATTGAATAATAGATTACTTAAGTGGTTGGGTAACTCAAAATCAGCATAGTAAAAACAAAATCAAGCTACTCTTATAGAATCACTAATTTTTCTTTATATCAATAGAAATAGACCATGAATTGATAAACCTAATAATCTTTTCTTGGATTTTCTATAAAGACAAATAATAGGCCCATTTCCTATCCTTTATATGAAAGGAGTTATCACTTATTTGAAATAAATATTAGGTAATTAAAATATAATTGAAATATTTAAATTTCTTTTAACCATGGTGCTAATGATCTCACATATATTATATCTACTTATGTATCTACTTATGTGCCTAATCATAATAGTCAATTTATACTTGCTTTATACATTTAAATGTAAAGATTTATTTTTATTGTTTTTGACAGAGAGAGACAGAGAGAAGGGGAGGGCCCAGAGCAGTCTCCATAGTTGACAGCATTAGTTTTCCATATAGTTTCACTCCACAGGTGGGCACAGGGCTGTGCAGGGCCGGAACTGGGCCGGGAGCCTCCCTCATAGGCCCCAGCAAGAACTGAACTGGGGGCACACCCCAGTTCAGCATATGGGTCCGCCGGGGCCCGGGCCGGGATTCGATCCTCAGTCTCCAGGGCTGCAAAGCGAGTGCTTAACCTGCTGAGCCAGCCCGGCTTCCCCAATACATTTAAATTTAATAAAATTACTTTACTTCTATTTTTCTTTTGTGGAGACTTTCTGTTTTTTACTTCAGTATTCCAGGTCACCCTGAAATGGGTGCCTACCCAGGGAATAAAGCAATAGATATGGGCTTCTTGTTTAAACACAGTACTTGTATATGTTACCATTGCTTAGCCAACAGCAAGGCTTCATGGAACCACAAAATGTTCTTGTTTAAGAATCATATCTGAGATTACATGCTGTACTATGTATTGGCTCTGTGCCTTTGGACACGTTTGCTGGGTCTGCTTCCTCATCTAGAAAATGAAATCTACCTGCTGGACTATTAAAATACAGTAAAAGTTTCTGAGCTTCTAGGCTTGGAGGTATAAAGAAGTGGGAAATACTGAGCAGTCATTTCACGGCTGGTCTTCCAGCACCGCCAAGGTGAGAACTCTCTGTGTGACGTCCCCCTGCTCTACTTCCTCAGTCAGGATCCTGAAGACCCTGAAAGAGAAGAGTCTCATAGACTCGGGTTCAGTGTAGGAGACACACTTTTCATCCTGACCTTTGTCACTGTCACAGCTGCTGCCACCACAGCAACTGCCATTAGGATTGCTGCTTTTGTCCACATCCCTTGTCTCCATGCCCTCTGAGAATTCAATATTCTACTTCACCCAAATGTCCACCTGATCACTCCGAAAACTAGAACAGACTTTTTCCCTCTAGAAACCCAGAAAGCCCGTGTACTCAGGGTTGGGCTTTCAGCCTGCTGTTCCTCCTAGCAGGGAAGGTGTGACACTCAGTGCCCCACATTTCTTGATGCCAGCTTGCTGCTGGTGCTGGTGAGGGACAGGGATGACTAAGACACAGCTCCTGCTCTTCAGAAACTATTAATCCAATGGTGTCCTCTCCAGCCTTGGAGACGACAGCCTTTTTCATGAGGTTCAGTCCCCCAAATGAACCTGGACACTCACCTTTCTCTTTTATGCTATGCCCACTTCACCCATTCAATCCCTCTTCCCTCTGCTTCCCCTCTCCCCTAGCTCAGACATGGCTCTTCTCTTTTTAGCTTGAGTGACTGACTAGCGTGAAGGTACCAAAAATCAAGGCAGTGAACCCAGAACGAGGAACCAATGAGAATCATTTTTCCCAAACCAGCAAATATTTAGAAAACGTACAGCCCTGTTCCTGTCATCAATTTTTGTTTTTGTTTTTTTCAACATAAGCCATGCACAACAGTACTTTGCATAATTTATCAAGGCAAAAAAATCAAATTGTTTGACCTTCAGCTTGGGAGAAAGAGAGATGGGCTAAATGAAATTCTTCATACTTTATTGTTTGCTGCCAGGCAAAATGTATTCTGCTCCTGTCAAATAGAAGGCAATGGAGAACTTACTGAGCCAGTCATAGTACTAAATATTTTAAAGGCAGTGGTACATTTAATCCTCATAACTGTAGGATGTAGATGTAATTATTAGACTGTTTTTTTTTTTTAGGTTAAAACTAAAAAACACGGGCTGAGAAAGAGTAAATGCTTTGTCAAGGTCACAGAGTTAGGAAGTAGTTTCAGAGAAAGGTCCATGCTTTTAACCAATGGGTAACATTACCTTGTATATCCATGAATATTATACAAACAGTATTCAAAAGGCCCAGATGCTAAGCAAAGACAAGGGAGATTAGAATGTTGTCCAGTATAATAGACCTCATAAATTTCTAATTGAAAAACCTCTCTGAAATTAAACGTTCTCAAAATCCAGGTGATGCGCATTTATTTTGAGCAATATTTACTAAAGCAATGCTCTTTTCTCATAAAAGAATTAGGAGAGCCCCCGATCTACTTCTCTCCCACCATTATTGTTGTAGTTGTCATTATCATCATTGTTGTCATTATTATCTTCATTGTCATTGTCATCATCACAGCAACTACCATTTATTGGGTGCTTACTGTATGCTAGTGATTTACATGCAATAACTCATTTAATCTCAATGATATTATGATAGAGACATTATTAAAATCCCTGTGCTACTTTTAAGGAAACTGAGGCTCAATATGGTTAAGAAACTAATCAAAGCTCACAATAAAAATGGTGGTGCCAGAATTCAAAATCGTGTTTTTTGACTCCATTCATTCAGCTTTTCAAAAATATAGAGAGAGCACTTACTACATTCCAGAAAGTTTCAGGAACTGGGTTCAAAATTTTTAAAGTACAAAAGGATATGTAGCAAAACACCACTTCCCACTTCATTCTTACTCCCACACCTACATATGCACCACCATCCCTTCTAAGCACCCAATGTTATCAGTTCCTTGGGACCTATAACTTCAGGTAGGAATTTCCCTTTTATGTCAACCCTTGGCATGATAAATATTTCCCACCTCTGCTAATAGCCTCATACTTCTTTGATGAGTTGATCTTAAGTAATTCAATATTTCAGGCCTATTTCACAGCTGGGGGGGTGGGTGGGTATGTGTCACTGGGAAACCAGATTACGTTTTACCTGAGATGAGGTCATTGCCAAGCAGGAGAGTGAGTTCTTGTAGGCTAACTCAGTGTTTTTACCGTGAAGCCTGTTTTTCCAGGAGGTGATCATCCTCAGCTCCAATTGATTCCCACACTTAGTATTTCCATAACATTACCCCTCCCTCTCTCTCTCTGAACTGAAGCTCTATGATCCCAGCAGTCTGGACAAGGCCTTGTGACTTCTTTGTGGTCCTGGCATCTTGACATTTGTTGCCTTTATCTTTTCATTTTTAGAGTGCTCCTTAGAGTTAAGGCTGGGGGGAATTTTGTGCCCATAAGATCTCAAACGATTTTATAAAAATTAAATAATTAGAACCAAAATCTGAACTGGTTTAAAATTTTTCTGTCAGACATTTGTTTCCTTGGCAATAAACTTCCTCTGTCTCTTCTTTCTGGGTGGTGTTTAGAAGAACACCTGACTGTTGAAAAATAATGTGAATGAAGGAACATAAGATCCAAGGGAGTGGGTTAGTGTGTTGACTAGAAAGGACTCATGGTCCAGAGAGCATGAGTCGTCCTGGTTCATCATTCTTAATACTTTTTCAAGAGTTGTTGCTTAGGAGTTTGGCTGCATCTCCACAAATTTGGATTGTATGTCAAAATATCAGTACTGACACTGTAACCCTTTGTTAAAATTATTATAAAGTACATTCTTGGCATTCATGTGACATCCTTTCATCATTTAGAAAATTATGTAACTTTATTGAGATATAATTGACCCATTTAAAATGCTGTTTTAAATTTTCCAGGATATTCACAGAGTTGTGTAGCCATCACAAGAACTTTTAGAACATTTTCATTACCTCAAAAAGACACTCTACCCAATAGCAATGACCTTCCATTTATTCTCAACTTCCTTAGCTCTAGGCAACCACTAATCTACTTTCTGTCTCTATATATTTCTCTCTTCTAGAACTTGCACATAAATACATTCATCCAATACATGGTCTGCTGTATCTGCCTTCTTTTGTTTTCAAAGTTCATTCATGTTATAGCATGTACTGGTACTTTATTCCTTATTACCAAATAATATTCCATGGTGTGGATGTACCACATTTTATTTATCCATTCATCAGTTGATGAACATTTGGGTTGTTTCCATTTCTTGGTTATTATGAATAATTCTGCTATGAATATTCACGTACATGTTTTTTGTGTGAACATGTATTTTCATCTCCAGGAGTGGAATTACTGGGTCATATGATAATTCTATGTTTAACCCTTTTAGGAATTGCCAGATTGTTTTCCAAAGCAGCTGCTTCATTTTACATTGCCATAGTAACGTATGAGCATTCTAAAATCTCCACATTCTTACATTTGTTATTTTCTGTTTTTTTAAAACAAAACCCTAGTAGGTATGAAGTAGTATCTTATTGTGGTTTTGATTTGCATTTCCCTGATGACTAATGATGCTGAACATCTTTTCAAGTGCTTATTAGTCATTTAGCCATTTATATATCTTATTTGGAGAAGTGTCTATTCAGCTCTTTTGCCCAATTAAAAATAATGGGTTCTATGTTTGTAGTTTTTAGTTCTTTGTTATATTTTTAAATTGAGCGAGTATCATAAGCTCCACCTAAAGCTCCATGGTCAGTAAAATTCACCCACATTATGATGCTATGTAAGCTACATTGTAGTATGTGAAATATGGACATCACTGAAGCCACATCATGGTGACTACTGATCAAGTGTTCCAGAGTTCTGATCCCATTCACTACACAGATGAGACATTTCTATTTGATCGTATTAGCATTTCATATATGTTAGTAAAGCCCTAAAACTCTGACTTAGATTTTGCCAAATTTTAAGTAAAATATATTACGATTTGATATGATTAAATAATTGAGTCATTTCAACAGCTAAAGATAGTAAAACTTTTATTGTTAAGTAAAAATAGAACCAAATTGTTACAGTACAATCCACTGATGCTTTCAAACTATCGCTAATTTGAAGTTTTTCCTCTATCTATATTTAATTATTGAAAATAAGTTGCAAAAAATTTACCTGTCCCTACTAGATAAATTAGAGGTGAGAAATACTTTCTCTTCTTACAAAGTTTGGTCTCTTGCTCAATAGCAGTGACTGAAATAAATGGTGCCAAAATTTTGGAGAGAGTCTTGTTTAATTCAGAATATAATTAAAATCTCATGTAGCTTTATTGGTTTTAGTATCCAGCAGAGAAAAAATATTGAAACTCCAAGAGATTTTGAATTAAATAGCTACAACAGTTTTGTTTTATTAGTTCTGACTGTGTGAAAAAAATTATAAGGACAACTTTGGAAAAATCCTGTTCCTTTAGAGCCCCAAATGACTTTTAAAACAATAAAACAAACTATAAAACCTACACAAGTGATATTAAAAATTATGTAGCTCAATAAATGTGACATTCACAAATGTGGTTGTAATTTTTTTTGACTATAGCAAAACGAACACAGATCTGATGATTGGATTTAGAAGAGGTAGTGTTATATAGCTTAAAAGAATTAAGTGCCACAATTTGCTGGCGAGGCTTATGTAGCTGAGTTGGAATGTTATACCAATGCTTTTAAAGATGTCCACCCACCTCTAGCATCTGTGGCTAAATCAAAGAAAGGGATGATGCTTCCTTTTCCCGAGTTAGTGATTATTTCCCTGGGATTTAATATTTATTTTCGAAAGTGTTGTAGACTTAGATCTTTTTATTGGCTGAGTATGCACAGAATAAACTATAAACCCGTTATTTTTGAAGATGGAGAATGAAGGCTGGCTAGTAAAGGCATTAAATGAATTATAATCATCTCAAGTACTCTCTAGGTTGAATGGGCAAAAAAACAGACAAAGGAGAAACATTTTGTGAGAAAAACAATAATCACAGTTATCTGCTTAGTTCATTGAGGTCCAAATAATTGAAGACCCAAACATAACTTCTGAAGGCATCTTTGAGCTTTAGATAACTGTACTTTCTTTGTCCACAGATCCTGTGTCTGTCTTGGTACATGGAAGAGCACATTTTAGTTTCAGTCTCCCAGTACCTATCTAAATTCTCTATCAGGCCATGTGATGAGAATTATGATTGGTGGAGTGGGCACATCAGACCAGACCACAGAGGGACCAATGATTCACAAACAGCCCTCCAAGGATGGTTCCCAGGGGCAATGTACCATCTAAACTCGTACTCTGACTTAACAAATAATTCAAATAATTTTCACCTTAAGAAATGAGGCAGTAATTTCATTTAAAAACACAAAATCATACTTATTTTTAAGTTTTTAAATTCAAAAATTTCCAATCTAGGGGCAGCCAGGTTGGCTCAGTGGATTAAGTGCTTGCTTTGCAGCCCCAGGGAACCAAGAATCGAATCCAAGCCCCAGCCCCTGTGGACCCATATGCTGAACTGGGGTGTGTTTCCCATGCAGGAATCCCCCAGTTTGGCTCCCTGCTCGAGGTGGCAGTGCCTCCCATGTGGGAGGTCCCAGCCCAGTTCCCGCCCTGTGGGGCCCCGCCCACGCATGTCCAAAACTAAAGAACTATGGACACTGCTCTGGACCCTCCCCCTTCTCTCTATCTGTCAAAAACAAAATAAATCTTAAAAAGAAAAAATTTCCAAACTACAGAGAAGCTGAAATAAATTACAATGAACATCTGTATATTCTTCACTCAAATTCACTAATGAATTAATTTTCTACTTTGGCTTGTTTTCCTCTTTATATATACATATATGTGTGCATATGTGTATGTGTGTGTGTGTGTGTGTAAGGTATATTGAACTATTTGACGGCATCATAGGGGTTGGGGTGAAGTAACCCACCCCAACCCCCATACCACAGATATCAGGACCCTTCACCCCTAAATATGTTTGCCTCCATCTCCTAAAAATAAAAACATTTACCTATAATACCAATATCACTACTAACATGATTTAATAGTGTTATCTAACATATTCATGTTCAGTTTTTCTTATCTCCTCAACTGTCTTCCATTTTTCTTTCCAGAATCCAATCCATTGGTGTGATACTGAGACCTTGTGAAAATTGTATCCTCAATGTTTCACTAAATGATTTTGGGGTAAATGATGATTTTCTTGAATGAAATTATTACATTTTCTGATTTGATCAATCTTTCTACATTTGTTAGCTGGCGTTCTTCCAGCTTTACCATCTGCCACGCCTCTCTCCTCTGAGTATCACCATGAGTAAGAAGTACAATGAACTGTGATAATCAATGTGTCATAATCCATAATGTGTTTTTGATGCTTAAATCACCCCAAATTTGGCCAATGGAAGATCCTTCCAGGAAGTTCCTATTTTCTTTCCACGGTTTCTGGCACAAGATGCCTCTTGAGTTTTTCCTGTCTCAGACCTAGAATCAGCCACTTCTTCAAGAACCTACTTGTACTATCAATAGGTCACACATCCACATGGTTCAATTCTCCAAATATTCGCAATGTATACTGTACATTCTCCCTCCAACTCCACCTCTCTCTTCATAGCCAATAGTATTAGTTGTCTGTATATGTATTTCCAGAGATTGTTTATATAAAAGACAAAAGGTACAGATATTCATACCCTCTCCCAACATTTTAACTCCAATGATAGCATATTGTCTGTCCTCAGATTCTGAAGGATGCCTATGCCTCCATCCACAAAGATTAGGACCCTTTAGGCTAAGTGGTAAATGTTTCAGATGAGAAAAGCTCAAGGAGTGACTTGACCAAAGTTGCACTGGCAACACTCACATGCAGCTCCCTGGACTTGGAATATCTGTCCCTCTCTAGGCTCTTTGCCAACTAATTTTTCTTAAAAAATTTTTTTTTATTGTTTTTGACACAGAGAGACACAGAGACAGAGACACAGACAGAGAGAAGGGGGAGGGCCCCGAACAGTCTCCATAGTTGCACATCATCGATTTTCCCACATAGTTTCATTCCACAGGTGGGCGCGGGGCTGCACAGGGCAGGAACTGGGCCGGGGTCTCACCCCAGTGAGAACCGAACTGGGGGCACTCCCCAGTTCATATGGGCCGGGGCCAGGACTTGATCCTTGGTCCCTGGGGTTGCAAAGTGAGCACTTAACCCACTGAGCCATCCCGGCTTCCCCTTTTCAAATATCATTTCCGTGGGCTTTCCTTTCGTTTCCTTTCCCTTCCCTCTCCTTTCTCTTCTCCTTTCCAACAGGCCCCCTCTCCCTACTATGTGATGCCCTCTTGTTACAAGGTTTCAGATCATTATGTACTCCTTCCTAGCAACTACGTAAGTCACTGTATAAAAATTTTTATTTCCTGTCTCAGCAAGGACAGGAACTATATCTGTCTTGTTCACTGCTGGCACACAATAGTTGATCAACAAAAATGTGCGGCGTGAAACTCGAACTCAGGCCATCTGGCCTGGAGTCCACTCTTCTTCCTAATGCAGTCCTGCTGCAGTCGGAGAAATGGTTCCAAGATGTAAATTTAAAAATCTCAATAGAAAAAGCTGGGAAGTCTTTTCATTTCCACGATTAATGGAGGACCTTAGCTGGAAACGCTCACCGCGAGGTGTGACGACCACAGGAGGGCGTCAATCAAGAAAATGCCCCCTTGCCCCGCAGGCGAGTGGAGCTGCACAGAGACGAGGCCACACGGGGTAGCGCCACCGCTTCAATAGAAAACACGTGCAAATCGGGGAAGCGAGGCTGCAGAGCTGCGACCGCCAGTACCCGGGGGTAGGGGACATGCAACACAGCTCGCTTTGGGTCTGAGATGACTGGACAGCTTCTGTTTGGTGCCATAGGACGCAGGCCATCCCTTGGTTCCTGCCCGAAGAGGCTTATTTCTGCCAGCGGCCCCAGGGAAGTGACTAAGATCGGGGGCCCGCAGATGGAACGGGCTGGAGAGGTTACCAGTTCCGAGCTCCTTTAGCCGTCCTTACCCCACTGGAACACAGCTAAGGGCTGGGAAGGGTCTCTCCTTGGAGCTGCCCCGGGACCCCAGGGTACTCTCTCCAGCTACGAAATCCAGAGACGCCCGGGGCAACAGTGCCGCCGTTCCTCCAGGGAGCGCGCCCACCAGGGAAGGTACTCAGGCCTGCGAAGGTGCGGCCCTGCCAGTAGCCTCCGCTTGCCGGGCGATTCCAGCCACCTCTTGCTTGGGACCGGCTGCCCAGACTCTGGGCCCGGGCCTGGATCGGTGCCCCCGAGTTTAGGCAGAAATGCCTCCCGGCTGCAGCTAGGGGTGCTTGAGTCCGGGTTCCAGGCAGCTGCTTTCTCCTCGTCTCCTCCGACGGGCGCGGCCCCGCGTTTCCTTCGAGGGCGTCCGGGCCCGGGTCCCAGGAGCCCCAACCGACGGCGGGAGCTGGGTACCGAGTCGCAGGGTCCTCGGAGGCTGGGCGCTAGCGCGTCCCGGAGGCGGGGAGCGCGGCCGGCGGGGGCGGGCCAAAGGTGGGGGCGGGAGGCGGCTCCTGGGGCTCCGCGCCATTGGCCGCAGGGCCCGGCGGCAGGAAGGGGCCAGAGAGCGCGGCCCCACCCCGTGGCCCGCGGAGCGCGGATAAATGTAGCGCCGCGGCCCGCGCCGGCAGCTCTCCGAGGGCCCGGAGCGCAGCGCCGCGATGCAGTACCCGCACCCCGGCGCGGCGGCGGCGGGCGCCGTGGGGGTGCCGCTGTACGCGCCCACGCCGCTGCTGCAGCCCGCGCACCCGACGCCCTTCTACATCGAGGACATCCTGGGCCGCGGGCCCGCCGCGCCCACCCCGGCCCCCACGCTGCCGTCCCCCAACTCCTCCTTCACCAGTCTCGTGTCCTCCTACCGGACCCCGGTGTACGAGCCCACGCCGATCCACCCCGCCTTCTCGCACCACTCCGCCGCCGCGCTGGCCGCAGCCTACGGACCCGGCGGCTTCGGGGGCCCGCTGTACCCTTTCCCGCGGACGGTAAACGACTACACGCACGCTCTGCTCCGCCACGACCCTCTGGGTAAGGCGGCCGGGGTCACAGAGGGGCCGAGCCGAGGCAGCGGCGCGGAAGGCGCCACCCGGCAGGTGGCAGCGCCCGGGAGGCGGCGGGGGCGGCGGGGAGGCAATAGAAAGTTGTGGCAAAAGCGACCGAAAAGCGGCTCTCGGGCGCGCGCGGGCACTTGAGGCGCGGGGCCCCGCAGCGCGCCGCCGGGCCGGCCGCACTGTGACTCAGATTGGTTTTCCTGCACCTTGCAGTCGTCGGGGCTCGGGGGCCCGGGCGCGCTCCCGGGCGCGGCGGCGGGGCTGGGGCGCGCGCGCCGCCCTGGGTGGGGTCTCCTTAGCCGGAGGGACAAGGACGGGGGAATGCCAAGGCGCCCCGCGCCGGCCCCTGCGGGACGAGGGTAGCTGCCGGGTCCGGGTGGCTACGGGGCTGGACCTGGTTCAACAAGCTTGTGTAGTGAAAGAGCCTGACCCTTTCCGTTCATACAGGAAATCTTGAGTTCTCGATAGGAGTAAATCTGGTTTCAGAAGCTGTTAAGTGTTTTCCTGGCTGCGTGAAGCAGACCCTTCCCCCGGAGTAGTGCACGCTGCTGATTATTTTATCGACATCCTCAATACAGACAAATTCAGGAAACACTCGACTTCTGATAGCCGGGATCCGTTTTTCTGATATTGTTCATTTCCTCTGTGTGGGATGTGACTTTATGGCAGCTAAAATAACCAGTTGCTTCCTTTTTTTTTTTTTTTTTGAGGCTGTTTTGCACCAGTCTGAAGCCTGACGTAAGCAAAATCTCAACAACACCCCCCCCCCCACACACACACACAACACAATACCAGTTTTCAAAGTGTTTAGGCGCAGAGGCCTATAGACCCCCAGACGGACAGACTGTAGGACATGTACTTGGAATATGAAGGCAGCACAGACACGAAGGGACATACAGAATTTAATGGGCTTGACACCCCTCCCCGCGTCCCCCCATGCGCAGCCTGAGACCTAAGGCATCCCTGATCCGCACTCAGGGTGGCCCTTGGCGCCTCCGGTATCTGAAGCCCAGGGGTAAATAGGGAAACGGGGCTTCTTGCTTTGGGCCACCAGGGTTTTAAGTCTACTCTTTGTTATTGGCAGCTTCTGTAGAGACCCTGGAAACAATACCATTTAATTAACATTTTAATATGATGGTATGGCCTCTAGCTCAGTCCTCCACTTTCCTTTCTCGTTGTTAGAGAGATTGGTGGGATGGATTACATTTTAGTTACTTTCTTTTAAAAAGTTATATTGTATTTTTTATTTCAGCCTCGAGGGTTTGGGGCTGCGACCCCGGCGTGGCCTTGTTGGCCTGCTGGGGCCGGGCGGGGACCCTCAGCTGGACCAGGCCCGGGGGCGAACGTTTTTACCGAGTGCCGCTCTGGGTTTCCTTGGGTTACTGCTGGGACTGCGCAGGAGGAAGCAAAGGGTTTTTCGAGATAGACCAACAGGAAACACATTGACGGAAATGTTGCCATAGCCCACGGGGTGGCTTTAACTGGCCGCCCCTGTGGGCCGGGTGTGAAATCAGAGGAGGCCGCGGCGCCCTCGAGCCAGGATTGGAAGATCCACGCGAGGCCTAACGCCAGCTCTTGGGCTCAAGGGCTTCCCGCGCAGCCTGGAGCATGGACCCCCGGTCCGGTTCCTGCTGCTGGCCAGAGGCTCCGAATGCTTTGGGTAGTTCAACAGCCCTGCTCCTTCCCAACATACACACAAACTCAGGGTATTTGGAAAGTGCGGTTCACTAAGAGAGGGGACCTAGAGATGCAAAAGAAGTTGTGGATAAATTCGAGTGACAGGTTAAAGAAGGTCATGGTATTTTAAACTCAACCTATAATGGGTGTTCTTTTGGGGATCAAAAGATTTGTATGTTGGTATCTAACTATTGATGTGATGAGTGTGTGTGTGTGTGTGTGTGTGTGCGTGCGTGCGTGTATGTCTGTGTATTGGTGGTAGTGTGTTGGGTCTGTGTGTCGGTGAGTGTATCTGAACGTGCCTGGTTGTATGTCCTCCTGCTTCGCTTATCTCCTTTGTCACCCCAGAGCCAGGTAGGTCTGGGGGTTAGCCTGGTTGCTCCAGAGCCATCACTGATCACTGCTCTTGCTGCCACAGGCAAACCCCTGCTCTGGAGTCCATTCTTGCAGAGGCCTCTTCATAAAAGGAAAGGCGGCCAGGTGAGGTTCTCCAATGACCAGACTATAGAACTGGAGAAGAAGTTCGAGACCCAGAAATACCTATCTCCGCCCGAGAGAAAGCGACTGGCCAAGATGCTACAACTTAGCGAGAGACAGGTGAGCCGCGCCAGCGGCCGGGCTGACTCCTGGGGCCTGGGTCTCAGAAGAGGATGTGGAGCCACCGTGTTGTTCCTTGCTATCCCAAGTCCTGGAGTGTTGGTCTGCTTCACAGCGGGGAATCTGCTTCGTGCTCCTCCTCCCCAGCTCCTCCGGGATTCTGGGCTGGTGGCAAGTTTTCTTTCTCTTTTTCCTGTAGGTCAAAACCTGGTTTCAGAATCGTCGTGCTAAATGGAGAAGACTAAAACAGGTATCCACATGGTTTCGTTTCTATGGAAATAAATATTTTTATCATGTTACCTCAATGCATGGCCTGTTATAGGTTGTATGCAAAAGTCATTTGAGAGACTATTTAGCCTCTTCACCTTGATTAAAAAGGCAAATAGTTCTGCTGAAATTCAGGATGAGTTGCTCAGGTGGCAGTAATGCTAAAAGCACCTAATGCAGTTCCTATATCAATTATGCTTGAGTTTTCACACACTGGCTAGTAAAACTCTCAGCTAATTGTTTTATAAACCCCATATGTTGTTTATCTAATTAACTCAGGAAAGATAAAGTAATTGACAGTAAATGACTTAAGTAGTTATCTTTGGGAGAAAATTGTTTCTTTTATTTACACAGCCGTAATAAAACCAGGTAGAGCCCAAGGGTAAATATAAGGAAATAAACACCTTTAAGTCTTGTTTGCACTGTTTTTTAGAAGAATTAAATATCAAAGAGTTTAAAAATTATTTTTCATCTAAAGCAAACTCTTAAAATGAATATAAAAACATGTAAGAGAATATTCAAGTCTGTTTGGAAAGTAGCTTAAACTTTCTAACAGCCTTTCTTCCAGTGACTTTGTTATGCAATATGTGATAAAAAGTAAAGGCTAATTCAGTTTAAAAGACGTTCTATTGACTTAAAGCTAAAGATTCGTTTTTGATGTCCTAATCTGGATATGTTCTCCAAATTTATCTGACAATTGATTAATTGTTCATTTGCCAGTGTATGTACAGTTTATATAGTAAATACTTTTGAGACCATACAAGTGAGGAAATTGAAAGCAGTGTGCATTTTTACATTTAGTGATCATAAAACTTCATTAAAAACGAGATGGTATCATAAAGAACACTTTGAGGCAGGAAATAAAATTCCTATGATTTCATTATTCTAATGTGCCTTAAAATTTTTCAGGTTCACTCTCACTTTCTGACATTGTGTATATATTTGTTACATAGTCGCAAGCCTGGTGAATCTGTTATTCTATAGTCTTGCTTAAAAAAAGATACCTTAGCAATATATCATAATATTTCTATGTAGAGTTTATGTCGATGTTAGACAAACAATGGATTAAAAATTCACTAACTCACATAGTTCTTGGTCAAAAACATTACTGCCCTTTACCAGGGACTTTTAAAATAGTGGTTCTTATATGTTTATAATTTGGGAGTGTTTTCCAGGAATTTCCCTCTGTTTATAAGTAAGTTGTAGTTATTTCTCTTTCCAGTTGGCAGAATTCATCCAGTTCTGATTTATTTCTTTGTCATGCTTTTGTAACCTGCTACACATATTTATGTGTTTTGTGTGTTTTTAAACTTAACTCCAGAAAATGGATGGAAAAGGATTCAGTCTAATAATTTGTTATTTAGCATTCACATTTAAAAAATGTCTACAAGGTCCTGTTAATTGGCAGGGTTTAAATATTTGAAGAATAAAGATAGTGTATATCTACAGTGATTTGATTTCTTTTTCCTCCTAAACTTTTAAGAATCTTGAGGTCATGGGTTTGGGCTGGAGTTGTGTTCATTTGACATAATACATTTACAGTTATAGTGGTTGTTCTAACTTGGCAAGAATATAATCTTTCTCTGATATGACAAGAACTTTACTTCTTCCAAACTGAGAAAGAAGTATGTATTTTCTGGATGAAAAGGTTATAACTGAAAGCAGTTTAATAAACTAAAAATTAAAAAGGATAGTAGAGGGTGAAAAGACATTTTGATTTGTGTTTACATAACCTCTTCCATACTTCATGATCTTATCCATCTCCATTTTCATCCTCCATTCAGGAGAACCCTCAAAGCAATAAAAAAGAAGAACTGGAAAGTTTAGAGGATCCCTGTGACCAGAGGCAAGACTTGTCCAGTGAACAGAATAAAGGTGCTTTGGATAGCTCTCAATGTTCGCCTTCCCCTGCATCCCAAGAAGACCTTGACTCAGAGATTTCAGAGGATTCTGATCAGGAAGTGGACATTGAGGGCGATAAAGGCTATTTTAATGCTGGATGATGACACGTTGAGAATTTTGGATTTTGGGAATAATAATTTGCTACCAAAAATTTCGAGCGGCAAACTGGAAAACCAGAAGAAAAGAAATCAATTTTCTGGTATTCCAGAAACCCTAACATACTTGGTGTACTGGCTACATAACAGACTCACAATGAAACCTTAATTTTGACTTAAGAAATAAAGGGACTCTTAACTGATTACATTCACCCCCTTTTTAAAAAAGTAAATTGTCTTTTCTATTTATAAAAAGTAATTTTGAACCTTTTGGTTCAATTTTTTAAGTTATCACTTTAAATATTTTAATAGGATCTTCTTCAATAACTTTTCTATAGTCTGTATCTTCATCTTGCTTAATGGAAAAAACAAAGGGCACCCCCAAATCCAGAGCCCACAATTCAGGCAGCCTTGGAATATTTTAAAAGGAAACATTCTTGAATTTTATATTACATTCTTACACTGCTGCCTTAAATCCACAAGCCACTCAGACCTCTTGTCTCTGGGATGTGAGTGTGCCTTTTGTCAGAGAGATATAAATGCTTGTTTTGTACTATCACTTAGTACCTGTTTGACCTAGGTGTTAAGGACAAGTACCAACCAATTCAAGCAGAGAAACTGACTTGGTGACTAAAAATAATTGCCATGAACTAGAAGTAGGTTAATTCAATGTAAGTAGATTGTAGATATTGTTTTATATCAAACCGTGTTTATAATGTGTGTATATATAATTGTTCAATGTGAAAAACGTGGTCCAAAATGTCTTTTTTCTAATGAGTAACTTACCTATAAAATAAATCCGTTAGTGGGACAACTGACCTCTTCAGACCTCTCATGCTTTGATTAAAAGAAACCCACACCTCTTCCAGCGCCTGCCTCCAGCCCAGCGCGGCGCTGGGCGCTGGCGGTCCGCGCTGGAGCCTCAGGTGCGCCTCGCTGGGGTTGCTGCAGCCCTGAGCGCCCCTGGAGCGGTGCTGGGCTGCGGCGGGTGGGTGGGCACCTGGAAGGTAGGTTTGGGCTTTTCGCTGATGGATGGGGGGCTGGTTGTGTGTGCATCTGGAGCAGCGGGGAAGGCTCCTGCCCGCGGACCCGGAGCCTGGCAGGTCGGAGCCCCGGTCGCGCCAGGCGGCGGGAAGAGCCCCATTGATTCGCCTCGGCTCGCCGGGCTGGCCCTGCCGCTGTCCTTGACCGGCTGAGTCAACACTGCGTCAGCCGAGCCCGGGTGATTGTGGGGTGGGGTGGGGGACCCTGGCCGCGAGGAGCGGGAGGTGGCTGGAGCTGACGGAGTTCTCACGGTTCTGTGAGTTTCAAAATCACCTGCAGAGCTTGCTGGAACTCCTTGCCGGCCCCAGCCCCAGAGTTTCTGGTTTGGTAGAGCTGGGGTGGGACGATGAATTTGCATTTCTAACCAGTGCTCAGACAAGTCAGATGTGCAGGTCCGGGGACCTTGTTTGAGAACCACTGTTCTAAGGTACTTCTGTGGAAGGATCAGGTGGGCCGGCATTTCCCCCTCTTCACCTGCTTCCTTAGCTTACTGCTAATAGAGGCTGGCAGTATGGGGGGAGGGGGAAACTATCCTAGGTGGTGGGAGCCAGAGTTTAATGGTTGAGGGGAGGAAGCAGGTTTGAGAAAGGGGTGTTGTGAGATGAGGGAGCATGAAAGTGCTGAGGTCAGGGAGGGTGTGGGACTGAGAGGAAGGGTGGGTGGGCTGCGGTGGGCTCAGGTTTCTGACTCAGTGGGTATTGCTATCCTGCATCTAGCTGCTCGCCTAATCAGGCCCCTGATACTCCAGGAGAATGACAGACCTGTGAGGGGAGAAGCCCGGAAATCTCTATCCTGTGCCTGCATGGAGGGTTCTGCTGCAGCTGGGTGCCTCCTGATGAGGTCCCCAGAGGAATGACTCTGACCTTGGCCTGGCTGACCAGGGCTTGGCCTCCCTAGACATGGGCGCTCAGGTGAAGACAGAGTGAAAATGTCATCGCTCTTAGGGGGTTGTCGCATCCTGGCTCCTTAGAGCCCAAGGAGGCCCCTCAAATTGCCTGTGATTTCAATTCCTGAGAAAATTAGTACTGGGCCCTTAAAGCAGAGAGGTGTGCATAGGCCTGGAAGTATATAGATTTGGGTTGGAGTTTTCATTCTTGGTCTTAATTCTCTCATCTGTAGAATGCAGATGGTCTAGTTGATCTACATCAACCTTGTCCAACCTGTGGCCTGTGGGCCACATGTGCAGCCCAGGGCCGCTTTTAATGCAGCTCAACACAAATTCATAAATTTTCTTTAAACATTATGAGACTTTTTTTTTTTTTAAGTTCATCAGTTATCCTTAGTGTTAGTATATTTTATGTGTGGCCCAAGATAATTCTTCCAAAGTGGCCCAGGGAAGCCAAAAGTCTGGGCACCCTGATCTACATGATCCTTTCCAGTTCAAGTTCTTCATCATTATTGCTCCCCTATTCTCTGTGTCTCCTTGGTGTTGGAGCCCCCAAAGTAGACATTCAGTAGGAGGGTCTTCTTTCCCATCAGCTGCAGGCTTCGAGCTCCTTGACCCTGCTTGACAGTTACATCAAGGTTTCAAAGGTCGTAATCAGTATCGTTTGAAAATGGGACTGTCTGTATCACAGTTTGAAAGAATGGAAAGCTTGTGGGCCTAATATTGAATTAAGGCAATCCTGAAATCAGCATGTGTGTTTTGCTCCTGGAGATAACCTCTGGTTAATGTTTATTCTTGAGAATATATCATGACTATCAAGCAGAGAAATATAGACTTGTGTGTTGATAGGCACTAGAAAAGTTGAGGGGTGAAATCTGGTTTTAAAGTAGATAATCCTCGAAACCAAACTGTTTTCCAATTTAAAGCTATTCCTTACTCTCAAGTTGCTCATACTCTGAACCTAAACATGTCCTTAAGAATCAAGAGTGTGTTAACTGAAGGAAGTACAGTGTTCTCAGGACACAGGTTGGCATTAACTGTTGTCTAAAATGCCTGGTTGCAGATTGCCAATGAATATTTACAAATTCTTCCTACAATCCAAGCATTTTTCATTTGTTTGTCTTTTGGCTATTTCATGTTGAAGCAGCATGTATGACCTTTACAGCACAACTCCTGTCTTGTTTTTAACTCTTTTTATCAGGAGATTCCAACTTGAAAACGGTTATCATTTAGCAGAAAGACAAACAGAAAAGCACATTTTTGTAAGCAAAACGTTAATGATTGGAAGAATTGCCCTAATTTCACCATGACAGTGTGTGATTAATCCCCTGGGTCATGTACTTATATTTTAAGTTATTCAGTTTGTTGGTCTTTGATATTCAGAACCCTTTCTAACTTAATAGGATATTGATTTTGTTGGATGATGTACTTTGACTCTTTAAACAACATCACTTTTGGGGATGACTAACCTGTCGTGGAGTATTTTATTTAGAGAACTATTGCATAAGCTTTCTTTCTCTTAGTTTTTATGGTTTTCTCAGGGTGAAAGCTGATAAGACATCTTGTGGGAAAAGAGGAAACCATCTCTGATAGTGAAAGTACCTATTTCAACATTTCTGACAACTTTTTTCTGTGTGTGTGTGTGTGGTTTCAGTGCTGTGAATATTCATTTTAGTTAATGGGGGCAGGGCAGGAATTCAAGAAAATGTATTTAGAATTGGGGGACATGCATTTTGCTGGGGATAGACCACACGTACCAAAAATCCTATTCTAGTAATACTGCCTTGTGAAAGATGGCATGAACTTAAAAGCTCACCCTTTTGATTTTTCTTTACAATCACATCATAATCAATGTGATTGGAGATGATATTTATGTGACTCCTGACAACATGGCACAGAATGTGGAAAACCAAGCAATCACCCAGGATGCTTCTAAATGGTGAAGAGTTTGTTATCTTGTAGTAAAAGTAATCAGAAGTTGTTTTAACATTCACTTTTCATTCCTTTGGGTTTCATGATATTCCAGTTGGACTCTGTCTAATTTTGTCTAATTTTGTTCCTTGATACATTTTTTGCTAATGTTGAATTCAGATGGGAAGCACTTTGGAGGTTCCTTCTATCCACCAAAATGTCTAGATCCAACGTCTACAGAACAGCAGCTACCTGCTTCGATGGGGCTATGGGGAACCCTATCTTAGGAATTACACCTTTGTGGATACGATTAGGGCTGGAAGTAAGGCAGCCAGTCCCCTACACCGCCCTTCCTGGTTGGGGGCCTTGGGAAACATGAATCCTCAATTGTAATTCCTCAGTTCCTTAGAGAGGTGAGGCGGCTTAACTGACAGGAGGCATCAATACCTGGCACACAGTGGACACTAAGTGTTAGCTAGAAAAGCTAGAAAACCCCCACTGAGTTTCTTATTTTGAGGCAGCCCTTTGATTCGCAGTTGCAGGAGGGGAAAACTCCTGAGTCGATGTACACAAATGTCTTCAGACAATGGAGAAGACTGTGGGGAGGAGACCTTGGAGCTGGCAAAGGCATTTCCTGTCTGCGGAGGATCTTGACTTTGGAGCATCCGGTGGTAGCTGCGAGGTTTTCAAGGTGGCTGAACCCTATCCTGTATAGCTACTTAAAAAAAGAAAAAGAAAAAAAGGATGTCATTGCCAATTGCAATCGACTTTCCAGATAAAAGTCAATGAGACAACTTCTCAATTAAAAGAAAAAATTTTTTAAATGTTTAGGGGAAGCCGGGATGGCTCAGTGGGTTAAGCACTCACTTTTCAGCCCCGGGGACCAAGGATCGAATCCCGGCCCCGGCCTGTGCGGAACCATGTGCTGAACTGGGGAGTGCCCCCAGTTCGGTTTTCACTGGGGTGAGACCCTGGCCCAGTTCCTGCCCTGTGCAGCCCGGCGCCCACCTGTGGAATGAAACTATGTGGAAAAACCAATGATGTGCAACTATGGAGACTATTCTGGGTTCTGTCTCTGTCTTTCTCTCTCTGTCTCTATCTCTGTCAAAAACAATAAATATAAATCTTAAAAAAAATGTTTAAAGCCTATTTTCTAACCATTATAGTCTTTTAATTTGGAACAGGAGTTTGGTATCATTCAAAATATTAAATATTAAAAAAAATCTCATCAATCCCTAAAGACTACTAAAAGAAAGGGCTAACGGTAACTCCATCCCCTTAATCATAGATGTTTGTTGGAGAAATGCCTATTGAGTTTGTCTTGAATCTTGTTTTATATTTTTCTTATAGTTGAGTTATGCCCTCCGTTCTTCCTCACCTCTCCACTTCTTTTCATTCATTCCCTTTCTCCTCCCCGCCCTCCACCTCCTCAGGATTCCTCTTCCTCATGCAGTTTATTTCCCCATTAAGAATAGAAAATGGGGGAAGCCGGGATGGCTCAGTGGGTTAGGCGCTCACTTTGCAGCCCCGGGACCGAGGATCAAATCCCGGCCCCGGCCCGTCTGGAACCATATGCTGAACTGGGAGCTCCCCCAGTTCAGTTCTCTCTCTGTATCTCTCTCTCTCTTTCTCACGCTCTGTCAAAAATAAATAAATAAATAAAAATATATTAAGTTGTCTGGAAAATGACTACTTTAAAAAAAAAAAAAAAAAAAAAAGAATAGAAAATGACTAGTCCCAGCTCTTCAAATACCACAATTAGGGGCCAGGATTTTCTTCAAATGTATAGAAAATTTCAGCTTTCAGGTGGAAATGATGTTTGTGGAGATGCTGTTGGAGTTCTAATACACTGTCCCATCCTTCCACAGGCAGTTCTTTAGCTTTTTCCCCCTTTGGACCAGAATAAGCAGTAATGGTGATAATGATAATCTTAGGGGTCAAGCCCTTAGCAGCCCTGGGGCATAGTGGAGCTGAGCTATTGCACTAAGCAGCAGGGCAGGCGGGCACAGGATGCCATGGCAGAGCCTTCCAGAGGCTCCTTGCAAGAGAAGAAATGGAATGCTGTGCCAGGTAGAGGATTGCTGATGTTCACAGACCTGGAGGTGAAGAGGGCACGGGATCAGACAAGAATCTTCAGAGGTTTTTGCATTGCAGAATTTTGTAGAAAGTGTGATAGACTGCTATTCTCCCTGCTTTAGTCACAGGGATCTCTTTGCTTTTGTGTCTGCAGTGTCCTCTACCTGGAATTCTCAGCCCCCAGCTAGCCTCATGGCTGATCCCTCACCTCCCTCAGGCTTGGCCTTCCCTAGAGACGTTATTTAAAACAACAAACCCCTCTCTTCCCTAGTCTCCTCCCACAATTTTCATTTTTCTTTTAAGATTTATGTATTTTTATTGTTTTTGACAGAGAGAGATACAGAGATACAGAGAAAGAGAGAAGGGGGAGGGCCCAGAACAGTCTCCACAGTTGCACATCATTGGCTTTTCCACATAGTTTCATTCCACAGGTGGGCGAGGGGCTGCACAGGGCAGGAGCTGGGCCGGGGTCTCACCCTGGTGAGAACCGAACTGGGGGCACTCCCTAGTTCAGCATATGGGTCCACATGGGCTGGGGCCAGGATTTAATCCTTGGTCCCCTGGGCTGCAAAGTGAGTGCTTAACCCACTGAGCCATCCTGGCTTCCCCCCCACAGTTTTCTTTATTTCCCTTATTACAATTAGACATATTTTTGTACTTATATTTATCTTTCCTCGTTGAAATGTTAATACCAAGAAGGTAGGGAATTTTGTTTTGTCTTACTATATACTCGTATCTCCACCCTGACACATCACAGATGCTTCATGAGTATGTGTTGAATGAATGAATGAATGAACATACAAGGGCTGTCTGGAAAAAAAACAAAAGGAACAGCTATTGTCTAATATAATGAGAATGGTTACATGGCTGGAGACTGTCTGGACAGCCCTTGTATATTGAGCATCTATTGACTATGTATTAAACATTATATAAGTCCTTCACATACTTTATATTATTTAATTTTCATAAAAATCTTGAGATAGATACTGTCATTGGCTTCATTTTCCAGATAAGGAAACTGTCAAAGAGAAGTTAAGCTCAAGACCTCAGTTACTTATATGAGTCAATATTGTAATATGAACATACTCATTTAATCTGTTGTGCCCTTGTGAATGTATCAAACCAGGTCTAATTCCAGTTATGAGAAGAGAGTTGAGGGTTTTTGTTCATTTTATGTGCTCTATTGCCTTAATTCAAGTCTAGCATTAAATCTGGAAGGGATTACAATACAATATAGGGGATATGCAATTTCTGTGTATGTAGCACTTTATTCTTCTACCCTAGGAAACTAATAAACTGACTAGGGTACCATTTCCAGTGTTCTGAGGAAATGAGCATTATAAAATATGCTTTATATCTTTCTAAATTCTTTTTCTTTTTTTTTTTTAAAGTCTGCTTCTGGTTGTTATTTGGTGTTTTATAGAAACGGTTTGGTATCATTATACTTCTTCGTCTGACCCATTGGTGCATGTTCCAGAGGGCCTATGAACATAGCAGCAGTGCAAGGGCTTACTATGGTTTTCCTGGCATCTAGCACTGTTTAGCATGAAGTAAACTTTTAATAAATAGTGTACTACAGACTGAAAGTGAAAACCATGTGCTGTCCCCAGCAGAGAGGAGAGACATTTCCCTCCCTTTCTCAGCTTTGCACTCTCTTTTAGTTTCCTATTCCTTGGCCACCAGAAACAGCTTCCCTAGTGGCTCTAGGAGCAGAGCAGAAAGTAGGGGTTGCAAGTGCAGGACCAAGGCTCTTTGCTGCCTATGGGCGTGGGTGGGCAGGAGGATATGTTTAGGTTGACTTAAGCCTACAGGCACTAAAGGAAGACGTTCTTCTCCTTTTTACTGACATGAATTTTAAGAGGAAGTGCTTCTGTGGGTTTATATTGGCCATTTTTTTCCTTCAGATTTGGCAATTTCATTCAATTTCCAATTCACACTTCTCAATTTCAATCAAGAGTTTTACTTAAAATATACCTATTTTGCGAAAAAATGACACCATTTAGAATAGCCTGTTATTATCAGCATCATCCATTTAGGTAATGGAAGCAGGAAACCCAAATGTTTTAAAATGATTTCTGAAAGTATTTTAGGAATTGCACATAACCAGATGTAGATGGAGCATAACATGTGTTTGCTTTATACCCTGGTTCAAAGTTTTAACTATCCTTAGCTACTTATGGAACCTGCATTACTACAGACTTTCCTTTAATTGTAAATTAGGCTCAACTAATTTGATAAATGTTTAAAAATGGCTCCTGAGTACAGGTCCAGACATCCAAAGGAAGTGGTTTCTTAGACACCTGCCTGTCATATATTGAGTTGGTGGTATGTAGGTGGAAGGTAGTGAGATAGTTATGATGATGTATGGTGCTGTTGATTAGTTAATTGAAGGTAAAATTTTTAGCTTCACAAAACAATTACCTGATCTCATTAAGGTCTTTAAGATCACTCAAATACAATTTTGCTGAAGCAGCTGCCCGTGCTTAGATGTTATTCTAGGCATTAAAATAACCATAATGCAATTGGTAAGTAGGGAATTTAAGCCTGCAATTTCTGAAATATATTGTTCTGAATCTCAGTCATTATTCATTACTATCCTTCCTGCCTGAAAATGGGACACTAAATTACATTTACATTTACGTGGTGTTTTACTTTTCAAAAAGTTTTTAAAAGTTATGTTTATGAAATATGTAATATTTAACAAGTAAAATTGTGTTTAAAATGTCTATTTAATTTTAATTTTTAAGGAAACTTATGATTAAAATCTAACATACAAAGAGCTTACAAATCATTGGTGTATGACTCACAAAATGAATACATCATGTGACTGGAATCTATATGATGACATAGAACTGCTGGACCCATAGAAGCTCCCTTATCCCTCCTCTGGGTCACTGTCCCCACTGCTGTCCCAAGGGAAATCACTATCCTGATTCTAAACAGTGCAGATTTGTTTGCTGCTTTCTGAACTTTATATAAATAAAATCATACAATATGCCCTCTTTTGTCTCTGGCCTCTTCAGTTTACTTTTTTGTTGGTAAAACTCGTCTATGTTATTCTGTCATATTGTTTATTCATTCCAGCAGCTGTGTAGTAATTCACTGTATGAATTTTCATGCTACTTTAAATAATCCATGTGGATATAAAATTGTACCACAAAATGTACAAACATTTAAAAACAATAATGCTGTTCACATATTATAACCAGACACTTATATGTGAAAAGGCAAAATCCATATGTAGTTTTAAGACTCCTGGATGCACAGAAGTAAAGAGAACATTTGAAAAACCAGGGGCATCATCAAGAAACAAAGGACTTATAGATCAATGAAACAATAGAAAACCCAGAAATAAACCCACAAATATATGGACAGATAATCTTTGACAAAGGAGCAAAAAATATACAATGAGGAAAAGAAATCCTCTTCAGAAAATGGTGCTGGGAAAATTGGAAAACCACATGCAAAAGAATGAATCTGGACTGTGAAATGTCACCATATACCAAAATTAACTCTTAAGTGGATTAAGGACCTCCACATAAGATCCAAAACTATAAAGTGCATAGAAGAAGGCATCGGCAGTAAACTTACAGACCTTGGGCTCAGAGAGCACTTTATGAACTTGACCCCAAAGGCAAGGGAAATAAAAGCAAAAATAAATGAATGGAACGATATCAAACTAAAAAGCTTCTACATAGCAAAGGACACTGTCAACAAAGTAAAAAGGAATCCAACTGAATGGGAGAAAATATTTGCAAACAATGCCTCTGATAAGGGGCTCATATCTAAAATATATAAAGAACTCATATAACTCAACAAAAAAACAAACGATCCATCCAATGAAAAAATGGGCAGAGGACCTAAGCAGGCTCTTCTCTCCTGAAGACATACAAACAGCTAACAGGTATCGGTACATGAAAAAATGCTCAACATCACTAGCAATTAGGGAGATGCAAATTAAAACCACAATGAGATACCATCTCACACCTGTTAGAATGGCTATAATCAACAAGACAAGGGATAACAAGTGCTGGGGAGGCTGTGGACAAAAAGGATACACTGCTGGTGGGAATGTAAACTGGTACAACCACTATGGAAGGCTGTATGCAGATTCTTCAAAAAATTACGAATGGAATTACCATGTGACCCAGCCATCCCTCTACTGGGCATCTACCCAACACCTGAAAACCTTAATCTGCAAAGAGGTATGTACCTCAATGTTCACCTCAGCACTGTTTAAGGTGGCCAAGTCGTGAAATCAACCAAAGTGTCCTCTGATAGATGACTGGATAAAGAAGTTGTGGTACATTTATACAATGGAATACTACTCAGCAATAAGAAAAGATGAAATATAGCAATTTGTGACAACATGAATGGACCTTGAAAACATCTTATTAAGTGAAATAAGTCAGACTGAAAGAATCAAGAAACATATGACCTCACTTATAGGTGGAATATAAAACTGAAAGGAACAAAGACACAGACACAGTCTGTGGACACAGTCAATAGTTTAGTGGTTACCTGAGGGTGGTGGGGAGGTGGGAGGGAGAGATGGGTGGGGGGAGTAGGGAGGGGGAATCAAATATACGGAGATGGAAAGTGAGCTGATTCTGGGTGGTGAGCACATAATGAGATGTATAGAAAATGCAATATAGAATTGTACACCTGGAAACAAAGTAATTGACATCAATGTCACCCCGATAAATTTAACAACAAAAAAAAGAAGTACAAATTGGCTGTTACAAAATAACCATGAGGTTGTAAACTATGACATAAGAAATCTACTTAA
>PVKE010005030.1:0-61181 GCA_004027555.1 Craseonycteris thonglongyai | reverse complement strand
TCTTTGTTTCTTTCAGTTTTATATTCCACCTATAAGTGAGGTCATATGTTTCCTGATTCTTTCAGTCTGACTTATTTCGCTTAATAAGATGGTCTCTAGGTCCATCCATGTTGCGAGGCTGTAGTCTTATACAGCAAATATAGGCCTAAACCTATGTTTTAACTGTAAAATTAGGGGGTCGTCTTATACGCCCGGTCGTCTTATACGCCAGAAAATACGGTAATATAGTGAACACTGTTTGCACTCTAGGTGCTGTTTTAGTTGTTTAAGATACAAAAAACAAAACAGGGAAAGCTGGGATGGCTCAGCGGATTAAGCGCTCGCTTTGAAGCCCTGGGGACCAAGGATCAAATCCCAGCCCTGGCCCATGCGAACGCACATGCTGAACTGGGTTGTGCCCCCAGTTCAGTTCTTGCTGGGACCTATGCAGGAGGCTCCTGGCCCAGTTCCTGCCCTGCGCTGCCCCCGCGCCCACCTGTGGAGTTAAAACTATATGGAAAACTAATGCTGTCAACTATGGAGACTGCTTTGGGCCCTCCCGCTTCTCTCTGTCTGTTTCTGTCAAAAATCAATAATAAAATAAATCTTAAAACAAACAAACAAAACAAAAACAAAGCAAAGCAAACAAACAAAAACAAAAGAAGAAGAAATCCTAGTCCTCATAGCACTTACATGCCAGTGGAGGAAGGCAAAGCAAATTAAAAGGAGCATGATGATTTCTGGAATTTGCAAAGATAACTTCTGGGCATGCCAGTGATGTTTCCTTTTAGAAGTTTAATATGGGAAGTTTAAGATAACTCTTTAAATCATTATTTTCTTCCTTGATAAAAATGTGTTTCTCAAACTGCTACATCAATTATTAGCCATTGTTAACAATTTTTGGTTTACTGGTGGAATAGAGAAGGAGGAAGAGACTTTTTTTGGAGAAGGAAAAAAAAAAAAAAGGAACAGCAAAGAAATTAAAGGTGGTGATTTGTCAGTTTTAAGTGCCCAACAGTAGAAGGGCAGTGTTGAATCATGGCCCATCCTTAAAAGGAAATATGCAGCCTTTAAACAATTGTGATATAGAAAAATATCCTAATGTAAAGCTCAATGGAAAATACTATAGATGACAAATTGTTTAGTATGATTCCAACTATGTGCACACTCATATTTACTCACAGACACTGAGGAAAAAGATTGGAAAGAAATACCGTATACCAAATGTTAATAGTGCTAATCTCTGGATAATGGGATTATGAATGATTTCATTTTCTTAATATTGTTCTGTCTTTGCAAGAATTATTTAATCCTTGCAGGTCTAAATGCCTCTGAAGTACAAACAAGGAAATAGGCTAGTGGTGAGGCCAGAATTCCAAGCTGTATCCTGACCCCCTGTTCTTAACTTGACCGACCGACCACCTCTCATCCTATAAGAGGTGGTGGGTGACCTTTGTAGAAGGGCCTCCCCTTGCCTTACCCCCCCCTCCCCCCGCAACTGTGACCCACACAGCTTTCTGATTTATTTATGCTTAACCAGAGGGTACTCGTAGGAAGTGAAATAGAAGGAGCTAATGCTGAGGTAATGGTTGTACATGCAGTTATTTGAAAAGAAAACCCATATTCTGGCAAGTGGAGGAAATAGAAGAATGAATGACTTGAGAGAAAGATGTCTGAAAGGTACAGCAATATAAAGGAATTAAGAAAGGGAGGAGATGCTTCAAACTGGGAGTGACAGTACAATCACATACTAAGTTTTAGACTAGAGAATGAGAACAGAAAAAACACAATAGGAAAATACCATTTGTTTAATCAGGAGTCAGTAGAACCCCTGAGAATTTGGTAAAAGCAGAGCAGCCAAGGAGGTGGAGGAAGGCCACTGATGTGCAGTAATTAGTTTGCAGTTGAAAAGAAAATGTTGCGAAACTTGGCAGTGAGAATGGTACAAAGTAGCCAGAAGAGGCTACAGGTTAATAGAATTAACTAGTTGATACATTAAGAGGTTAATGGCAATGGCATTCTGTAGGTAGGATTTTTATGATGATTACTATGACCGTTGTTTTCAGGCTTTGGGGTTAAAAATGAAACAATGGATGTGAATCACTTTAGAAAGCAGAAAACATTTTAATTTTAGGGGATTAGTCAGAAGTTACTTGAGAAGAGGTTTTAAGAATATGATAGGTATAGGAGATCCTTTATAAAATTATTTATGCTAGTAAGATTTGAAATAATCACTTGGTTCTAAAGATGAACAGTTAGATACGTTTTTCATTTCTTGTTTTCCACAAAGTGAATGAGCTTTCATAGTTGTGGTTTTAAAAAAGGGTCAGTTTATGTGTGACTGTTGAGCTTCAAAGGAAGAAAATAGAGTGAATGAAGATACTGTGCATTTGAAAAATTGCTTAAGTCAAAAGCCTCCAGATGGTGTGTGCTGCTGTGTTCACAGCTGTATTTACCACAAGCTCACCAGATTATCTACTCATAATTTAAAAATAGCTGGGTACAAACAGTGGTATATTCAAGTCTGCTGGTTTGTGAACCTCAACAGCAGTAGTGACTTTACTTGTGTGCCATTAGTAAAATGCCAGTTGAAATTACTTCCTTTTGCAATGCCTTTAGGATTTCTAACTTGGACGGACCAGTTTATGCTTTGCACAAACAACCAAAGTGCTTACATATAGAAGCAGATAAACTGTATTCTTTTTCTGTTTCAGGGTGGCCTCTTAGGATTGAGATTGGAGAAAGAATAACTCTTGATTCTTTTTAGAAAATGCTTTTTGTTGTGTTACTAACCTTTTTTTAAAAAAATAAGATTTATTTTATTGATTTTTGACAGAGAGAAACAGAGACAGAGAGAGACAGAGAGAAGGAGGAGGGCTCAGAGCAGTCTCCATAGTTGACAGTATTAGTTTCCATATAGTTTCACTCCGCAGGTGGGCACAGGGCTGCGCAGGGCAGGAACTGGGCCGGGAGCCTCCCACATAGGCCCCAGTAAGAACCGAACTGGGGACACACCCCAGTTCAACATGTGGGTCCGCATGGGCCGAGGCCGGGATTCAATCCTCGGTCCCCAGGGCTTCAAAGCAAGCTCTTAACCCGCTGAGTCATCCCAGCTTTCCCAACTAACCTTTTATATTTTTAAATACGTTTAAAGCATTAAATACATGGAGGTGATGCCTTATACATGTATAATGTATAGTGAGTTTTCTGTATTTTTTTGATATTACCAACAAACAAAAATAAGACAAAACCTGCAATACTCAGATCTGTTCCCCAATGCGAATGATTTTTTTCTCTTACAAAGATTTGATAAACATTGTTTTGGAGGGTCTCACATGACTGAATCTTAATTTTTAATATATATTTTTTATTTATTTTTATTTTTGACAGAGAGAGAAATACAGAGACAGAGAGAACTGAACTGAGGGAGCTCCCAGTCCAGCATATGGTTCGGCATGGGCCGGGGCCGGGACTCGATCCCTGGTCCCCGGCGCTGCAAAGTGAGCGCTCAACCCCCTGAGCCATCCTGGCTTCCCCATGAATCTTAATTTTTATGTGTGTGGAGGGCACGCATACTGCTGTTTATTTGCTTAGTAAAACAAACAGCCTGCATAAATTAAATGTAAAAGATAAGAAAATAGTTTGAAACATCTAGGAATTTAAAAACTATGAAAGGGCAGTAAGAAAGACATGGATTTATTTATTACTTGACAAATTATATAGAAAAACATCTAGATTTTGAACAAAATAATTTTGAACAATTATTTTCTCCTTTTTAGTTTTAGATATTCTTACTGTTTTTTGTGTGTGGATATTTTAATTAGGAAAATTATGCAGAAGAATTTTTATCTATGGTATTTTTTGACTACCTACCTAGGCACTCCTTTCTTTCATATGCTGTGCTCCCTCCACAGAGTATAATTCTCACATTGAATAGGTAAGCGGAAATATTTAGTAATGGAGTATTCAGTTAAAAAAAAAGATGTTTATGGAAGGAAGTATAGCACTTAGTATTCATTCTTAACTCTGCTGGGGGGCAGGGGCAGTTTGAGTTTTGATCTTTGGAAAGGAAGGACAAATAGTGCTGAAAAAATTGTAAGGTTTGAAGCAGTCTGGCTTTTTGTGCGGAAAGTTTTCTTCAGTTTTGCCACAAGGTTTAAGTTGATGGTGTAAACAGTTGTTATATAAGTAATACTTTATAGTATGGGATACATTAAAACATTTAAAAATTTTTATCACTAATGAATTGATTAAGTGAATAGACATTATTCTTTAGAGTAGTTTTAGTTTTATAGAAAAGTTGGGAAGTACAGTTTATGTGCCTCCTCCCTTCCCAATTTCCCCTATTATTAATACCTTGCATTAGTGTGGTACATTGTTACAGAGATGAACCAAGATTTATACCTTCTTATTCACTAAAGCCTGTAGTGTACAATAGGGTTCTGTCTTTGTGTTGTACATTCTGTAGGTGTTTTTTTTTCTTTTAAAAAATTCTAGGGGAAGCCGGGATGGCTCAGTGGGTTAAGCGCTCACTTTGAAGCGCCGGGGACCGGGGATCGAGTCCCGGCCCCGGCCTATGCAGAACCATGTGCTGAACTGGGAGCTCCACCAGTTCAGTTCTCTCTCTGTCTCTGTTTCTGTCTGTCTGTCTGTCTGTCTGTCTGTCTGTCTGTCTGTCTGTCTCTCTCTCTCTCTCTCTCTCTCTCTGTCAAAAATAAATAAATAAATAAAATACATTTGAAATGACAAAGGGGAGGTCCCTCACTTAATGCCCTCCTCCACCCCTACATTTAAAAAAAAAAAATTCTGTTGTTTGAATGAAGGTGAGAGAGAGAGAGAGAAAGAGAGAAAATAGAGAGAAGTGGGGAGGGCCCAGCGCTTTCTTCACATCCACACATCATTAGTTGTGATGTGGCTTCATTCCACATAGGTGGATGCAGGGCTGCACAGGGCGGGAACCCAGTCGGGAGCCTCCTATATGGGAGTTGAGAACCTTCGCCACTGAGCCATCCTTGTGGTTACCAGTTACACTGCAGCCCAGCACATGGGACTGCATGGGTCAGGGCCAGGTATTGAACCCCGGACCTCACGATTGCGAGGCAAGCACTAAATCACTGAGCCATCCTGGCATCCCCCATCTTACAGGTTTTGACAAATGTGAATAATATAATATGTATCCACCATTACAAAGCCCCACACAGAATATTTTCACTGCTCTAAATATGTCCTGTACCCCTACTTGTTTATCCTTTCCTCCCTACTCCAACCCCTTTGTAACCAGTGATCTTTGCACTCCTCCATAATTTTGCCTTTTCCAGATGGAATCCTAGAGTATGTAGACTTTTCAGACTGGCTTCTTTCACTTAGTAATATATAATGTACATGTAAGGGTCCTCCATGTCTATTTGTGCCTTGATGGCTTACTTATTTTTATCACTGGTAATATTCCATTGTTTTGATGCATTGTGGTTTATCCATTCATCTGTTGAAGTATATCTTCATTCTTCTAAGTTTGGCAATTAGGACTAAAATCTGATTAAACATTTACAAGTGCAGGTTTTACGTGGAGATAAGGTTTCACCTCATTTGGATAAAAACCAAGGTGCGTGATTTCTGATTGTATGGTAAGAGTATGTATGTTTAGTTTCATAAGGAACTGCCATACTGTCTTCCAGAGTTTTCTGTACCATTTTGCATCCTCAGTGAGAATTCCTGTTGCTCCACATCCTTGCTAGTATTTGGTGTTGTCACTATTTTGGATTTATTTTAAAAATTGAAAAAACTACTCATTTCTATTGTTAGCTTCTTGCAGTTTTGATTTTGTCTACTATTTACCATAGAGAGGAAAGACTAAAGACCATAAATATTATATAGTATGCGTGCCTCATTTTTCATCTTGTAGGGGAAAGGCATAAAGGTATAAATTTAGGAATAATACAATCAGATTATACTTTCTTTAAAAAAGGGCATTATTCTGGTATAATGATGTTAGGTTATGGTTCATGTAAAATGTAGTAGTATTAATTTTTTAGTGGTTCCATGTCAGTGTTACTTCCCCTCAGTTACCCAGTATTTCCCATTTTGTAATACATATCATTTTATGAAGGGAAAGGAATGCTTTGAAATTTTTGAAATAAACTCATTCTGCCAGAGGTCTTTATTTGCTAGGTATTTATGGATGTAAAGATTTGTATTAAATTCTTTATTGTGAAACCATTTATTAAGGTCGAGGTACTCAGGTATAAGGAAGATTGATCCTGTCCTTTGAGGTTATAATGTATCTAATAATAATTGCAGCAGTGAATATTCATAGGCTTGCTTACTATAGGGCAGATATTGTATATTTCTAAGAGGAGGTAGTTCCCACCTATGCTTATTTAGAGAATTTTTGTCTTTGTATGTATATAATTACTTACTGAAATGTAACAACAACCTAACTGCACTCTATATCTACACAAAGCCTGGGCTGTGACGACGATTTGGATCTGCTCTTCTGGTAGTTACACAGTTCATTAATTCCTGTGTTGGGGGTTCTTACCATTATTTTTGTCAGGGACTCCATCAAGTATTGGTGTAAGCTATAGTTTTCTCCCCAGAACAGAGTTTGGGCACATTTTGCTTCATATCCACAATGTACAAGTGCAGGTAGTATGGAACTCGTGAAGCCCATCTGCGGACCTCTCATTAAGAACTTGTGCTGTAGTGAGCCCCAAATCTCTGTTTAAATTACTAGGAAGGCTTTGTATTTCTTATTTTTGGCAGATTTGCTTTACTTGCACTATGTGGTATGAGGTCACTGACATGTGGAGCTTGCTGTCTGTGTGTCCTGAATGGTTTGGTTTATCCAGGCTGTCCCCAGGCTGCTGTTTGCTGTGGCAGACTGACTGTATGAGGACCCTAAAGGAGAATCCATTCTTGGCTCTTCCTTCCAGAAAGAAGTGACCTCCCAAGCAGGTGGTTTGTTTTTAACTTACGGATTTAGAATCCTGTGGCTGATTAAATTTCCTTTGAGCCAGTTGCTTACAAAATTTTGGTCACATCTTAAAAAAGGTATAACATGAACCTGAACACCTCGTTCATAGTTTCATCTTTCCAGCCACCCTCTGCCCCTCCCCACTCCCCCTGCCCCCTGCAATTTTCCTTTGTCTCAATAAAAATGGAAGTAATATAGAGTACAGGCTCTGTAACCTGTATGACCCTTGAGACTTGCCATGTGACCTGAGGAAACCGGTTTCACCTCCCAAGTGCTCAGGGTCCTCCTCTATAAATCATTGCTACTTTGTGTGACTGCTGTGAGGGGAAAACGGAAAGCTCTTACAGCAGTACCTGGTACAGGTAAGTGCTGAATAAATCTTAGCTATTGTTATCACCCCAGTTCCCTCATCTATTTGAAATTTTATTTTATATTGTATGAATCTCAGTAAACTATCTTAAGTAAGCCCTTTTAAAAATGAACCAAGACTTTAAATCTTCCCCAATGCCTTTTTTTTTTTAATTTATTGGGGTGACATTGGTTGGTAACCCATTTATTTTTTGTACAAAGGTTTATTAATTTCTGCCTGAAGACAGTCATTAAAGAAATTCTGTAGGAGAGCGCTGTGGACTGAACAAAGTTCTTTATGTTGAAGCCCTAACTCCCAACATTTTGATATTTTGGTGGTGAGGCCTTTGGGAGATAATTAGGTTTAGATGAGGTCATGGAGGTAGGGCCAGCTTCAGAATGAGAATAGCATCATTATAAGAAGAGAAAAAGGGGAAGCTGAAACGGCTCAGTGGGTTAGGCGCTCACTTTACAGCCCCAGGGACTGAGGATCGAATCCCGGCCCCAGCCCGTGCAAACCCATATGCTGAACTGGGGAGTGTCCCCAGTTCAGTTCTCACCGGGTGAGACCCTGGCCCAGTTCCTGCCCTGTGCAGCCCTGCCCACCTGTGGAATGAAACTATGTGGAAAAACTGATGATGTGCAACTATGGAGACTGTTCTGGGCCCTTCCCCTTCTCTCTGTCTGTCTCTGTCTCTCTCTCTCTCTGTCAAAAACAATAAATAAATCTTTAAAAAAAAAAAGAAGAGAAAAAGGCCAGAGCTTTGTCTCTGTCATGTGGGAATTGTGAGAAGGAGAGAAGTGAATTTGCTGGAACTTTGATTTTGGACTTCCCAGTGCCTAGAACTGTGGGAAATAATTTTCTGCTTTTAAGCCACGCAGTCTATGGCATTGTGTTAGATACCACCATCTGTAACACTGAGTAAATTTTATATGTGCAGAGTAGAAGGTGATCAACAGCTTATCATAGAGACTGAGCTTTTTGAGAGTGAAATGGGGATTATGATTGTTTTTGGAAGGCTTTATTTACGTCTACTGCATATCCTTCCCTGACCTCTGGTTTGGTCCTCACAGCTATCTAATGAAGGAGGCAGAGCAAATGCTGGCTTCTCAGGTCACAAAATGAGAGAGCCAAGTCTAGAGAAGCTAATTGAGTTGCCTACACTCTGTTTCCATTTTGGAAGTGGCTAAGCCTCTTGTAGCTGTTTTGTGACTTCTCTACCCATTGTTCCTCCCAGGAACACATTCTTAATATTGTTAGTTCAGTCTTCTAATCCTTTTGCGTAGAAGAACATAAACTTTATTTTTAGTCTTTGTAGAGATACTATTTTCAAAATGGAGAAATCTCCCACTTCTTATATTTTGACATGGGAACTGAAATATTAGTGGTGAAATTGTTTCAGGGAGAAAAATAAAATTTAGAAATCATTTGGCCTGTTGGTAAATATTTTTTTGAAGATTTATTTTTTATTGTTTGAGAGGTGAGAGAAAAGTGGGAGGGCCCAGAGCAGTCTCCATAGCCACACATCATCAGCCATGACATACCGGTAGTTTAACCCCACACAGGTGGATGTGGGGCCAAGTGGGGCAGGAACCAAACTGAGGGCCTCCCGCATGGGAGGTGAGAACCCCCTCTGGGGCTTACAGTTCACCAGTTGTGCTGCAGTTTAGCACATGGGCCTCCACGGACCAGGGGCTGGGATTCAACCCCCAGACCCCACGGCTGCAAAGCAAGTGTTCAACCCGCTGAGCTGTCCTGGCATCCTAGCCTGCTGGTGAAATTTGAAGTATAAAATTTCTGTAAAGTATTATAACTCTAAGAAATGTGACATTACTTGAATTAGTACTTACAACATTTTATATTTTAGTCCAAGTATTGGTTTATCATTCAGTCTTGCTAATGAATGTCTAGAATGTAGTAGATATTTGGAGCTATTCACATTAAAAAAATAGCCATTCATTTTAGTCAAGGTGATTTGAGCATGTCTTGATCAAACGGGTGAAACAGAAGTGTTAGAAACTACAAACTTTAAATAATTAAAATGGGAAAAAAAATTCAACTGAAAACCCCAACCCAGACTCTGCCCTTCATTCTGAAAGCATTCTGGATCCCTACAAAGTTAATATTTATGAGCCATCAGAATATACTGTATTTGCTGTAGTTCCCATTACATTTTAACAAACTTAAATAAAATTTTTACTTCCTGATGATACAAATGATTCATTTGAGACTTCTCATCTTAGAATAGAGAATAAACTTTTTTTAGAGATAAATTCTAATAATAGACACCACCCATAAAAGAATGTACAAATCAGTGGTTTTGAGTATATTCAGAGTTGTGCAATAATAACCACAGTATGATTGGGAAAAAAAATTTTTATATGGCAGTTTCTGGTGATTAATAGAATGTTCCTAGATAATCTTTATATGAAAATTTGTATATGTATGAGTAGGAATATAACTTAACTATATGCTTTATCATTACAATATATGTATAATTAGCTTAAGGCAAGCTTGTCCAACCCACACAGCCTGTTGCATGGGGCCTAGAATGTCTTTGAATGTGGCCCAAAACAAAATCATAAACTATCTTAAAATGTTAGAGGAGATTTTTTTTTTTAAAGCTCATTAGCTATCCTTAGTGTTAGTGTATTTTATGTGTGGCTCAAGACAATTCTTCCAATATGGCCCAGGGAAGCCAAAAGTTTGGACATCCCTGGCTTAAGGCATTCAAACCCAGCTTTTGCTTACAGTGATCTGACATGAGGGAGTTCACTTCAGCTCAAGCTTATTAAATCCTTCAGTGACTGATGACTACCTTCAAGGGATGATAACACAATTATGAATGTGGTGTGAAAATAGGATGTCTTTTCAGCATATTATCTGGAGAAATTGCAACTCCCCAGAGCATTGTTTTTACATTTGCTGTACTCAAAATATGTTAAGACATTTATTAGTGAAAAGGGAGCCATCCGTTATGTCTCAGGTTAGGGGAATTTATTATTGTTGATTCCATGTTGGTTCAAAACTCAAGGAGGCCCTTAAGGCTGTGAGGCAATCATTCCTTATTTTCCCCTTCCATTCACTTGCCCAGTTTCCTAGATGACTGTTTCATACTTTATCCTTTTATACTTCCTCCCCACATTTATGCTGGGTATCCTGCATCAGTGAGGAAAATCAAAGCAGTCAGGAGAGAATTTCCAAACTCCCACCACCACTTTCACATACCTTTCAGCACAAATTTTGCCTCCCTGGCTGTTTGTAGATGGAGCAGCTGTTCTCTCGCTGTCCAAGGCCAGCCCAGCCCTTTCTGCCACTCCCACCCCTGCCCCCTCAGGTAGTAATTTCTGTCTCTCATATCATTAATATTTCAGACTCTACCGGGTCATTTTCAATGGCATACCAACATGCTGCTTTTCTCCTACGGCAAAACAAATGCAAAAATTTCCCTTTTTTTGGACCAACTTCCCCTGTTGGCTATTGCTTATTTCTCTGCTCCCTCTGCAGCAAAAACATCTCAACAAGAGTTTTCTGTGTCCAACATCTCCAGTTATCCTCTCCTCTCTTAACCCTGTCATCCATTATTCCAGGGAAATGGCTCTTGTGAAGATTATACTAAGTCCTTTGCACTGCCTATTCCCTCTGCCTGAAATGTGTTTCCCCAGGTATCTGTGTGGCCTCAATTTGGAGACTCTGTGAGTCCTACCTTGACCTGTGGTGTCTGCTCCTGGTTCCTCTTACCCTGCTCTGTTTTTCCCCTAGAATATTGTCTTCTTACATAGTTTATATGTATTTATTTTCATTGTTTATTGTCTTGTTCCTCCCACTAGAATATGAAGTCTTGCAGGGCAGGGATTTTACAACAGTAGTTCACTGATGTATCCCCAGCAAGTAGAACAGTAACTGGCATATAATAGATGTTCGATAAATATTTGTTGAATCTCTACACATGCCTTGAACTCATGACTTTAAAAATTATCTAAATGAATATAATTAAAATTTTTACCTCTAGTCCTAACCTACTCAGCTGCCTTTTTCACGGCCCCACTCGGATGATACCACACATCTAAAATTTAGCATGTCCAAATGGACTTATTGTATAATCCCCTATACCACATACAGTTGTGGGGTTTTTATTTTTTAACTTCTCTAGCTAGTAGGATTTTACTTGTCAGTTCTTTTCTTTGGCACATAAATTGTACCACCTGGAATGTCAGAGGTGGACTGGAATGATCTTAGGTTATTTAATTTCATCTGGCACCATTAAAAACATTAACATTTTTTTTGAACATTGAAAAAATTCTAAATAGTACTGTACCAATGGAAAAGAAATCAATGTCCATTATTTAATTCATTTTAACTAACAACTTTTTATTGTGGATTCCATAGAACCATTAGTTAATATATTGTATGGTTTTAGCTTTCAAAATAAGGAACTAACAACATTTATTATCAAAACATTGATTTAAAAATATTTTAATTGCCATGTACTTAGAAAATACAAGATACTTCTTAGAAAGCATTTCTAAGTGTAGGGAGTAAACTATTAAATCAGGAAATGTGTACTTAAAAGTTCTTTATTGGGAGGACCACCTCAACCCTCTTAAAATCCAAACTTGAAATGTAGGGCTTCATTGAGGCATGGAGTTAATGACATCTTCTCTTCTATCAGGTCATGTAACATTCTTAAATTTTGAGGTAGGCTTTCTTCAAATTGTATTTAAGTTGGCAATTACGTTGACTGTCTACCAATAAATTATTAAATTTCTTACCTCTGAAACTCTTTCAAGGAATCTCATCCTGGTAGATTAATGTATGTTGATAGTTTACAGGACATTATCTGGACACTATATACCGTATTTTCCAGTGTATAAGATGACCGGGCATATAAGACAACCCCCTAGTTTTACAGTTAAAACATAGGTTTAGGCCTATATTCTCTGTATAAGACTACCCCCCACTTCCAAGGCTGTAGTCTTATACAGCGAATATAGGCCTAAACCTATGTTTTAACTGTAAAATTAGGGGGTCGTCTTATATGCCCGGTCGTCTTATACGCCGGAAAATACATTAGGTGGAACAATAAGTGACTTATTTTATATATTAATATATGCATATGCAAATACACACACACACATACACATTTAATTTAGTATTACATTTCCCTAGATGATGGAGATCAAAGGAAGTTGCAATAATGTTTTCTCCTTATTAAAACCAGTAAACCAGCAGAAAAATCCTGTTTAGCCTAATTTAGTACATGGTTGTAAAGGGAATCAGATAGTAATCAGAACATGCCAAGACAACAGTGAAGAAGTTTGTTGGCATTTGGTAGATGAGGAAAGAAAGAGGAATTTGCCTGACATTTTTGCTTTTTAACTAATTGAGTTTCCTTTGTGCATCTAGTGCATTAATGTAGGATCTGTTTTTCATAGTCACTTGTGAAAAGTTTAGTATGTGGTAGGTCTGTGATGAGCTATTAAGATAGAGATATATGAGTAGTTCTTGGTTAAGGTGACCAGATTTTAACATTGGTAAAGTGGGACACCATTGACGGGGGGCGGGGAGGGGAGGGGGGTTCTTGATTAAAAATTTGGTCTATCTTTCACCGTTCCCTAGCTTATCGTGCATTCTTTCCAAAAATCGGGACTTTTTTAAAATGCCGCGGGACGCAGGACAAATTGTTAAAAATCAGAACTGGTCCTCCAAAAGCGGGACGTCTGGTCACCCTATTCTTGGTTTACAAGTCTGACAATATTACCTTTCCTTTGCAAAATAGTAAAATACTCTAAACTTAATCCTAAGAATAATCTCTTAAGGTAGGAACAGAATTCCCATATAACAGAAGAGAAAATAGCTGAGAGGTCAAGTTGCCCCTCAATATCTAGTTTGATTTCCCTGTGTGATGTGGTCTCCACTATATCACAAGCCTCCAGACTTGTTGGAATAGATGGGAAAGACTGCAAAAGTGGACTGCTGGAAGAGTAATTTCTATAGACCAAATATGACTGAGTATGTGGAGGTAGAGAGGGAGGGAGAGGAAGCTTATACTGGAAATGTAGTTGGTTTGAGTAGATGACCTTATAGAAGAGTATCCTTAGAAGGTTGGTTTTGGTAGGGGTGTATCAGATAATTGTTTTTAGAGGAAGATAATTTCACAGGACTTTTCCAATAATCTGTCTTTAAAATGAAAAAAAAATTAATATGCTTTCAATTTTTAGTTTCCCAGGAGATCCTCAATTTGGTTCTCCCAGGGGCTCAATTTTAAAATAAAGAGGTCACAGAGAGTTTGTGTTCAATATCTACTTTTAAAAAATAAGTGAATTCCAGCATTTAATATTAAAACACAAGAAAGTAAAACTTTGTCTAATGACAGTGTTAGGATTAATTTTACTTGAAATTAATTGTTCCCTTGATAAATAAACCATTTCCAGGTTCTTGGTGGATGAATTTAACTGAGTACAGATTACAAGACATTATCAGTTCATATGAATTGTGCCTGATCTGAAAACATAGAAAAATAAACTAGCTTGTTTTTTTACAGTTAGTAGATGACCTGGTTTGATGATAATAGGTTTTGTTTCTCCCTTTTCGTCTTCAGTGCCTTTTATTCTAAAATTAAAATGAAATCTTATTTATTGATACATAGTATTCAGGTACTTTTATAGTTAATTAACTTTAATTTTCTTTAACTTCTGTAACACTCATTTGGAAAAAAAAAATTTCTATTGCTCTGAAAACGAGGAAAAATGTTGGGAAATTTTTCCTGTTTTTCAGAGCAATAGAAATAAATATTTACTCAGAAATTAATATGCTACATCTGTAGTTCCTTGATTTATTATTTGGGGTCTGTTGAGGATTAATAAAAAAAGAACTTTAATTGAAAACTTTAAGTTGAAGGAATTTGTGAATTATATATTGGCACTCAGAAGATTAGCTCTAAATACCTGGACTGCTAAAGGGATTTCTAATTTGGGTATTTAGATTCTGTAGGTGGCCAACTTCTCTTTCATATTCACTCCCATTGTAGGAGGCAAGATGGTGGTGATGTTTGGACCTTGTCATAATGGGAGGTGGGACTGGAGGGCATAAGATTGTGCTTAATCTTGAATGTCTAGTGTAGGAGCCACAATGATTAATTATCCAAGTACTTTTGAACTTGATTATTGCTTAATTAATTCATCATTCTTATTTTTTTATCCCTATTTGAAATAAGTTGTTTTTGTTCGTTTGCAGTGTCTGATCTTCAGTGCTAATATAACAATTTGACAGATGATTTAATAAACCTGTGTGTTTCTATCATACATTTCCAGCATTCAGTCTTTTTGTTTATGCCCAGGACATTTAAAAAAAATAAGCAATGATTGTTTTGTAGGTAATAGTAACTTTCATTATCTATGTATGCATGGGAAAGCATATTGTCAATACATAGTGAACATTTTTTTACCTTAAAGAAACCAGAGAAGTATACTCATAAAACAGCACATGATCACAACCCTTTTCAGAAAGTTCATGGTAGGTCGTACTCAGTTGGACTGATTATTAAAGTCAGTACAACAAAAATACACATAAGAAAGTTTCACTTAAACAACCCCCCCAAGAAACCATATAAAATTTTCATAGTGCCCCAAAACAGGAACTAGCTGTGCAGTTTAAGAAGTAAGTTCAATGGCTTTTTTTTTTTTTTAATTGTTTTTGACAGAGAGACTGACAGAGACAGAGAAGGAGGAGAGCCCAGAACAGTCTCCATAGTTGTACATCATCAGTTTCAACAGTTTAATTCCACACAGGTGGGCTGGCCTTGCAGGACGGGAACCTGGCCGGGGGCCTCCTGCATGGAAGGCATGCCCCCTAGAGCTGGGGGCTGAACTGGGGGCTTCACACATGGGAAGCTCACCTTGGCAAGAACTGAACTAGAGGCCTCCCACATGAAAAGCACACCCCAGTTCAGCATATGGGTCCACACAGGCCCTCTGAGCCATCCTGGCATCCCCCTATGACTATGTTTTTGATAGCAAGACTTATGTTGAAATGTGAAGAATTTATTGTCATATTCCTTACCTGTTATAAAGAAGGTACGGTAGGATGTAATTTATTTGCAATTATTAATCATGCAGTTATGAAGACTCTAGAGCCTGACTTTGTTATAGACAGAATAGTATAAAGAAAGGAACAAGTCTATTTCACATGTGAATAGACAGATTTAATTTCATGGTATGACAGAGCTACAGTACAAGGGACAGCCTGGGAGAGAGAAAGGCAGAAATCTTTGTTGCTTAGCCAAAATAGGCTAGGGTTCAAAATAAATGAGACAGCCTTGTGATCAAACTAAGTCCCAAATCTCATTAGGGTGTTGCATGATTATGCTGAAAGGAGTGTAGAGTATACTAAAATATTTTTGGTGTGGAGTTTACTATACTTTTAAGTGCCTACCTCTCAAACTTAGAACCAAGTTGAGTTACTGTATTTGCCCAAATCTCTCAATATGAATAGTAGGAAATAAAATAATCAGTTTCTCCCCTGTTCCTGTCCTGCTTCCTTAATGCTATCCTGAAAATTCTAACTACAGACTGCATTTTATTTTTATTGGGATCTATAAAAATCTGTGATATTTATATGAGTGTCTATTTTAGGTAATTTCTGTCTGTACTGGTCTTCTTGTATAGTATAGATAAATTACATTTTATTTTCTTGATTTAATAGAAGGCCTGTGATATAGAATTTAAGGTGTTACCCAGTCTCAAATTTGTTTAAAGGAGCACTTTTTAATCTGCAGCTGAATTTAGGCATTAATGATTTTAGGTTTTACCTCACATTTCATATTTACAGGGGAAGTAGAATAATATATAGAGGATGATTAAGCTAAGCAAATATTTGCACTTTGCCAGTGTTAGATGTTCTAAAGTCAAATATTTGCTGTAGAAATTAAAGCTTAACTCAACTAAAGAATCAGTTGTCTTGCCTTTTAAGATGCATAAGATGTGCTTTCCAAAACTTCATTTTCAGAGCACCTGACAAAAATACTAAAAAGATTCCCAGGTTACTGTAAGTAATTTAGTATATGAACAGTGATCTATGAGATTCTTATAATGTATTCCTTTTATATAAAATTTATACCTGGTTTGATTTGGAAGTGCTTGCATCATTATAAGAACTACTTAATAGAAATGTAGTTTAATTATTTATTATTGGTTATACATCTCTTTTTGCTATTCCCCCCCCCCCCCCCTTTGTTTTTCTTTCTGGATGGTTTCTATTTTTTTTTAAAGATTTATTTTTATTGTTTTTGACAGAGAGAGATACAGAGACAGAGAGAAGGGAGAGGGCCCAGAACAGTCTCCATGGTTGCACATCATTGGTTTTTTCACATAGTTTCATTCCACAGGTGGGCGGGGCTGCACAGGGCAGGAACTGGGCTGGGGTCTTGCCCTGATGAGAACTGAACTGGGGGCACTCCTCAGTTCAGCATGTGGGTCCTCAAGGGCTGGGGCCGGGATTCGATCCTTGGTCCCGGGTGCTGCAAAGTGAGCACTTAACCCACTGAGCCATCCCGGCTTCCCCATAGTTTCTGCTAGCTTTTTGTAAGTAGAAGAAACAAATTGGTTTGAAAAGCTTAGGAAATTTGCCTCCCCTCCCCATTGTTTAGCATTTCTATCTCTTGGTACTTAAAATGATATTATGATGAATTTTTGAATTTTCATTTTTTCCTTTGTTTTACATGCTTTTCTCCTTTTTCTTTGCCCCCCCCTGCCCCCCCCTCAGGAAATTTTGACTTGTATGTATTATTTGTGGAAGATACATGGTAATGTTTTCTTGACATACTTGTCTGTTCCTGCAAAATTGACCCATATTAGCGGAGAGCAGTTTTCTCCTGTTCTTTATATACTTGTATTCTTCTTTTTATGGGTTGCTGTGTTTCCAGTGCCCTAATCAGAGCTGGATGTGAACAATGAAAGTGTGATCTTGCACATCTAAATTGGTGAATTTTTCACACTCCAGTGGGAAACTAAGGCGGTGTAATTCTTTTCTTTTTATCCTAACTGGGTGCTTTCTGTTCTCCCAAGGACCCATTTAAGCATAGATGTTTTATTACAGTCTTTCTTTCCTTTTTACCTTGAAGCCTATAATTCTGAATCTCGTGCTTCAAAATCTAACATTTTTTTCAGACTCCTGCATTCTCCTTACTCCCATCTTTCCCTTATCCATATGACTTTATGCTCTGGTGTTTGAATTGCTCCTTCCTGTTGTCAAAATTCTTTTGGAAACATTTTCTATGAAATTCTTTGCATTCTAGCCAGAATTCCCTGGTGAAAGTTTGTTTTCTAAACCACCACCCTACTTTTGCTGTCTTTCTCAGATTTGGAAAGGAATAGTTGTTCATAATTTGGCCTCCTGTCATGGCAGATAGCTGACCTTTCCCCTCTGAATTCATTGGTACCTGAGACTTGCAGGGTAAAAAAAAGGGATGGGTGGACTTCTCCAGAGAAATGCAACCCATGTACACAATCAGAGCGCTTTTTTCTTCCTTTGTTCTTGTAATGAAATAATCCAAAAACTAGAATGATCATCACTGAACAAATTTATCTGGCTTTCCCCACTTTCCCCCAAGTCTCTGTGAAAAGGGTATTGATGTGATGTGACTGCCATTCTTCTAACACATTAAATCCTTACCACATACCCTTGTTATAGTAGCCCCCTCTCCATACGTCACTCAGAAAGGTGTCCTTTTTTATTGTTTTAAAGCCAGTACCATAGTATTGCATTATGGAAAGATGTTTATGGTTCAGATTTTAGAGATGAATTTTATTAAAATAGCCCTTGTCCAAAGTCATGAGCCTCCCCACCTCTCTTCCTGTATATGAGCAGCCCGTGATTATCAACACATGTGGCCAATAAGGCTCGCAAAGTGCTCGGTGAATGCTTTGAGATATTTCAATCTTTATTGAGAAATAAATGATTGAAAACATGTGCTTCTAAAAGCTCTAGTTTTGTAGAAAAACAGAACTCTGTCATCTTGTGTTATAAATACAGAGGTAACTTACCATCTTTGCAGAAGTTGCGGTTTTATTTTTATTCTGAAGAAAAAAGTGCAGCTTTCCTCATAGCACATAGCAATTGCACAGGATTGGAAAAATCCTTTGAGAGCGGGTAGACTTCTGATTTTATCCAGACTGTCATTACACATGGCCTGTCTGCCCAGAGACTCTAGATTCTGATCTTAAGAGTGATGGCATACTATGTTGAATGAGTCAGAGATCAGTGTGGAAAGGGGGATTTACAGTGGAGTGCTGATGGTGTAAGGTAATGGAACGTGTGGTTCTAAAACTTGGCAGATGTGACTATCTTGGATAAAAGGTATAGTGGAGAAAAATGATTTCTTGCTCTTTTTCCTCGGGTCAAGTTGTATACATTGCTGAAAGAATGGAAGGATAAAGCCTTCGAAGCTATGGGACTCTCCTTCTGTCTAAGAAGAATTATCTGTTGTCTTTGTGAGAGTCAAGAAGAAAGCCTCTGGGTACACATTTATGCATATTCTTATACTTAAAGTTAATTGAGTTAATTAAAAGGGAGTGGCTTACTGATCAAAGGGGCTTCTTAATATTTTTATTTATATACACTTAGAACTATTGTTACTGTCTAACAATTTTCTGTGATTTGGAAATGTTCATTATCTGCACTTTATGGTAGCTACTAGTCACATGTGACTGGTGAGCACTTGAAATATGGTTAAAGTGACTAAGGAAATTAAATGTTAATTTTACTTAATTTGAATAGTCATATGTGGCTAGTGGCTACCATATGGATAGCATGGCCCTAGGTTAATGCTCATGAGTTATTCACATGGCTTTACCGTGAATAATATCTGAGGTTGTTCTCTTATACAAACATGTTATAATTTTGTGGACATGTGCTTTTATTTATTTTCTTTTGGAGAAAGTTGGAATGAAAAGGGGATTGTAAAGGCACTATTAGTGTGTGACATGGAGAGTTACAATTTAATTTTAAAACAAAAAACCCAAAGGTAACCTGTTTCAATGGACTTAAGAAAAACATTAATGAAACCCTGAGAATTTGTACTTTGATTATAAGAGGAAAGCTTGTTAGTGAACAAGGAAGTCTAATTAATAAATGGATTTTGTTAAATCAAATATTTGATAGTTTTCAAAGTTAAACATGGCACAATTCCTACTCTCAGCAATCAAAAGCAGATACAAGGAGACCATGCTTATATTGCCAGAGTAGAGTAGGAATTGGGAAAGCAGATTCCCAGAAGGCTGTGAGAGCCCTTTGAAGGGGTTTGAGGAGACCAAGCAAGTGTCTCTGAGAACTGACAGTTCTTCCCATTTAGTAATACAAACTAAACATTTCTAGGATCAGCTGGATGTATCCTAGAATACTGTCTTCTACAGAATGTTCATTTCGTTTCTCTGTGCTGAGGGAGGCTGAGGATGGGTAGAATATGTTTTGTTATCATCAGTATTAACTGATACTTGTTGAGCATCTTGTATCTGCTTGCTAGGCGTTGTGCAGACTAGTAGTTTACAAGGGTTATTTTATTTACTCTTCATAACAACTCCATTAGTCTGTTAAATTATCTTCATTTTATAGATGAAGAAACCAAACTTTAAACCATCCTTATCCAACTTGCAACCCGTGGGCCACATGTGGTCAAGGATGGTTTTGAATGCAGACCAACACAACTGCATAAACTTTCTTAAAGCATTATGAGATTATTTTGCGAGTTTTTTTTTTTTAAGCTCATCAACTGTCATTAGTTAGTATATTTTATGTGTGGCCCAAGACAATTCTTCCATGGCCCAGGGAAGCCAAAGGTTGGACATCCCACCTTTACACAGAGAAATTGACTTTCCCATGGTTATAAAGCTAGTAAAGACCAGGGTGTGTATCTGTACCTACAGATGGATGAGATACTATATATGAAAGTTATGAGTTAGTAAATACTAAGATATTTTACATTAGTAATATATGTTAAAATGTTAAGTTGTAAAATTCAGACTATGACTGCAAAAAGAATTAAAGGGAAAGAATGGCATGGCATGGTTTGCAGTCATCAAAGATTACTTCTCAGACAATGTAGGGGCTTAGAGTGGACTTTAATGATACGTAATTATTCAACTAATGTTTATTGAGCTAGCAGTAAAGATAGAGCAAAGGTGAAAGAGTAAGCCCAAGTGCTAGGGATACATAAAAAAAAAGTCTTTTTTTTTTTTTTAAATTGTGTGCAAACAAGGTTATATACTGAGGACTGGAGAGACATTATTGTGAAGGAGGAAATTGGACCTCATGTTTCCTTGAAAGTTCCTTGAAAAAAAAAAATTTTTTTTTCAATTAAGACATAGTTGACACAAAACATTATATTAATTGTACAACACAGTGATTCGGTATTTGTATATTTTGCAAAATGATCGCCACAGTAAGTCTAGTTAACATCCATCACTACACAGTTGCACTTTTTTTTTTTTTTAAAGATTTATTTATTGTTTTTTTTTTTTAAGATTTATTTATTGTTTTAGACAGAGAGAGAGAGAGATTACAGTCAGAGACAGAGAGAAGGGGGAGGGCCCAGAACAGTCTCCATAGTTGCACATAATTGGTTTTTTCACATAGTTTCATTCCACAGGTGGGTGGGGCTGCACAGGGCAGGAACTGGGCCAGGGTCTCACCCCAGTGAGAACTGAACTGGGGGCACTCCCCAGTTCAGCATATGGGTCCGCACGGGCCGGGGCCGGGATTCGATCCTCGGTCCTCGGGGCTGCAAAGTGAGCGCCTAACCCATTGAGCCATCCCGGCTTCCCCTATTTATTGTTTTTGACAGAGAGAGAGGGAGATACAGTCAGAGACAGAGAGAAGGGGGCGGGGGAGGGCCCAGAACAGTCTCCATAGTTGCACATCATTGGTTTTTCCACATAGTTTCATTCCACAGGTGGGCGGGGCTGCATAGGGCAGGAACTGGGCCGGGGTCTCACCCCGGTGAGAACTGAACTGGGGGCATTCCCCAGTTCATCATATGGGTCTGCACAGGCTGGGGCCCGGATTCGATCCTCGGTCCCCGGGGATGCAAAGTGAGCACCTAACCCACCGAGCCATCCCGGCATCCCCACATTTTTTTTCTTATGAGAACTTACAAGATATATTCCCTTAGCAGCTTTCAAATATATAATTCAGTATTAACTCTAGTCACAATCCTATTACATTACATCCCATGACTGTTTTATAACTGGAAGGTTGAACCTTTTGACCCACTTTATGCATTCCTTGTAAGTTCTTGACTGAGGCTATTCAAAATTGAGACAAAAGGTAGGTGTCATTTGTGTTTATAGAGCAAGAATTGAGGTCCAAGGTAAATGAGGGCAATGGGAATGGAGAAAAAGATTGATGGTATTTTCCCAAATGTTTTCTCCAAATTCAAATGGTTCAAGATAATGCATGACTCACAATACCCACTTGATTTCTGTTATCTCCAGCCTGTTATGTGGTGCTCATCAGTTTGGTTTGTTGGTTTCTGCTAACCACAGGTTGGTTCTGCCCCTTTCCCTGGCTTCGAATCTGGGTTGTGGCTAGGGCACATCGAGGCCAGACATATTCCCACTGCTTTGGCACCCAAAGGTAGTTTTCAGGCTTCATGAGGGTCTTTACTCTTGAGTTCTTGATAGTCCCCTTCTGTCTGCTAACATTTTAATTTAATGCCCCACTTGATGAAGTTGATTCTTCTTTGTTGCCGACTGACTGATATTCATTCACCTCCCCACTCTTGTAAAAATACACCTGACTTTTGTTATTTAGTCCTTCAGCTTGCCATCTAAGAATGTTTTGTGAAGCGTATCATTCTTTATATGATTCTGTAGTTTGAGTTGGTGTTAGAGAATGAATAGTTAAATAACTTGGATTACTTTTCTAAAACTGATTAATAGTTGAGGAACATGTTGATGTGGGCCGGTACTTGGGGAGTCAGATTCCCACAAAGAACTCCCAAGATTGGGGATGTTGGGATGGCTCAGCAGGTTGAGCTCTTGCTTTGCAGGCTTGGGGTCCAAGGATTGAATCTTGGCCCTGGTCTGTTCGGACTCATATGCTGAACTGGGGTGTGCCCCCATTTTATTTCTTGCCACGGCCTATATGGGAGGCCCCTGGCCTGTTTCCTGCCCTGTGCAGCCCTGCACCCACGTGTGGAATGAAACTACATGGAAAACTAATGAAGTACAACTATGGCGACTGCTCTGGGCCCTTCCCCTTCTCTCTGTCAAAAAAACAATAAAAATAAATTCTGGAAAACAAAAACAAAAACTAATATTAGTTAAATGCAGTTAAGTTGTAGAGTTTTTGTTATTCTTGTCCATGACTCCTGTACTGTTGTTCTAAGGAAGAATGAGAGTTGGCATTGATCATTTCTGAGTTTTGTTATGTGAACATGAATTACACTGAGCAGCATGCTCTATTTGCTTCTGTTGATAATAACTTATTGAACAGTTTTCTTACCCATAGGCTTCTTAGACCCTTTAATATGAGAATAAATTGTATAATTTTGAGAGTATTTATAAGCAGTGTGTCCTACACTTTATACAGAAGTTTTATTGTTGTAGTTGTTGATTTTGAGCTGCCTGTCATAGGACCTCCAGTTTTTTTTTTGTTGTTGTTTGTTTTTTAAAGGAATCTGAATTGGAAATGCTTGTGGTGAGTTCTGTACTTTTCTCTAATGCTCTTTTCTGGGTAATCTCATGTAGTATACATAGATGCTAAAATTCAAAGAGGAATTTTATGTTGATGACGCCTAAGTCCATGTCCTCACTTTGGTCTTTCTCCTGAGTGTCATACTGTATTTCTAGCTGCTGAGTAGGTACCTCAGTCTGGATGGCTCTGTAATAGCTGAAACTCAACACTTTCCAAAATTAAAATCTCTTCTCTACTGAGTTATGTTTTTTCCACCCCACACTCAGACCCCTATAAAAACTAGAGATAGAAGTGCTGATGTTATCTTCAGTTTTCTATCTTTGATTCCTATCTGATTACCAAACCTAAAATCTGTTTGAAAGGTTAATAATGGTATCTATCACCCACAAACATGTACCTACTGTTTTGATCCTGGTGGAGAGTAGGATTAGTTGTGGATGTGGTAATGGGACTCTCAGCATGCTTAAAAAATTTTCGTCTCTATTATTGGGGACCTCATGGGCTTTCCATTGGTGAGAGGAGCTTCCTTTTACTATTTCTGCCTTTTCTACACAATTCTAAAATTATGCAAAATTCTGAAAAATGCTTATTACCTGTTCACATCCTATCATTTGTTTAAAAAACATCAAAAGTGACAGACCTATAGGGAAGAAGCAACACACCATATCTAGTTGGTTAAAAACAAAATAAAACAAAACTGTAAATTTCAGTTACTGAAAATGGCATACATGTCTCTAGATAGTTATATCATTAGTCAGTTTGCAAGTTGCAAGATAAAGCAGGTAGGAGAATAAAGAAAGGAACCTGTGCATTCCCCCAAATCCCATAGATTGGATCAAATTAACTCTAATCAAAAGTGGCCGTTTTTCCACTGAAAACATTTGAAAAGAAATTCCTTTGTTTTCTGAAGTGAGAAAGAGAAGAGGATTTCTTTTGAGAATGCTATTGTAACCTTATACTCCATTTACATTTCAGCCTTCCAGGTTGCATTTGTCACTTGCTTTTGAGATTTATGTTTTCTTGGTTGAATAGTGCCTTGCTTGCATTTTCCAGGTGTTCTTAAAGGTTGCTAGAGATTAGAGCTCTTCAATATATGTTTACCTTAAGCAATAAACTGAGATTCTGACATTTGTGGTTGTGGAGTATGGAATGAGTGTTTTGCTTGTCAGTTTAATTTTTCCATGACAACAAAATAGAGAAAATTTGCTTAAGGAAACTTGACTTTGAACAGTTGGGATACAGACCTTATTTAATCAGGCAATTGCTTTTCCATCTTTTTATCTTCCACTATATGAGATGAAAGCTTAGGAAAGAATACCTGTGTGGTATTGATTAAGCCTGCCAACACATGGTCAATATAACTCTTGTTAGCAGTTACTTGCTTCTGGAAGAAATGCAATCTTTGCCTCCTTCAATCCTGCTCATTGTTATCACAGTTCTTGTTCATAGGTGTGATCCTATTCAGTTGTTTTCATATTTAAAAAAATTTATTTTGAAAAGCTCTGAAGACATAGCTTTTCTTCCCTCTTTGTATTACCTGCCTTCTGATGATAATGTTCAAGTCTTTAAATCAAAGGGTTCTCTTTTAGTCCAGTGATAGTTATAGGGTTGTGTTATTAATTTATTAATGTCAAAATGAGGCTCTCTTAGACCATTGGTCTGTGGGAAAAGCTGCATCTTTGCACATATTATTTAATAAAATTTGCACTTTAAATTGTAATGCTATAAAATTTGGGTATGTTTTAGTATAAATTATAGCATTGAACTTTCTCATCCCATTAAAAAAAATTTTTTTTTTTTATTGTTTTTGACAGAGAGAGAGAGAGAGAGGAGAGAGATACAGAGACAGAGAGAGAACTAAACTGTGGGAACTCCCCAATTCAGCACATGGGTCTGCACGGGCCGGGGCTGGGATTCAATCCTCGGTCCCCCGTGCTACAAAGTGAGCGCTTAACCCACTGAGCCATCCCGGCTTCCCCTCATCCCATTTTTAAAAAAATACAAAAAAACATGGTATTTTACAAATGAATGGGTTTCTCAATAATGATCTTTCTCCCAAGATTTTGACAGACATTTTTCTTTAGAGAGGCGCCATGTTTATACTGGAACCCCCTGATATAGACTTGATGGCATTCTCTTTTCATTCCTAGGTGGGCCTGATCCCAGAGGTAAATGTGATTTTAGTTAGAGAATGTGCTGGGGTAATATTATCTGTGAACTGGGACCATTATATCATCCTCTAAAGCATGTTGTAGTAAACAAATTTAGCTCTTATGTAATAATGGGACTATTTTATTCTTGAAAGTATGGCTGTTTTTCTTATCAAGAGGGTGAAAACGAAAAAACATTCTGCCCTCCATATGAGTTTATTCTAAAAAAAATTTTTTTTTTAATATATATATATATTTTTAATATTTATTTATTTACTTATTTATTTTGACAGAGAGAGAGAGAGAGAGAGAGAGAGAGAGATACAGAGAGAGAACTGAACCGGGGGAGCTCCCAGTTCAGCATATGGTTCCGCACGGGCCGGGGCCAGGATATGATCCTCGGTCCCTGGCGCTGCAAAGTGAGCGCTTAACCCACTGAGCCATCCCGGCTTCCCCGAGTTTATTCTACTTAAGGCTGATTATAGCTATGCTACAGTTTTTTATAATAGATATAATTGATATTTTACCTTGAGCAAATGGTACTAAAGATTTTGTGTGTGTGTAAACACCTAGGGGAAGGGTGCTGGTATATTCTTGAGAGCTATTTTTATTTTATGAGGGGTCTCTGAAAACTGTGAAGTACATTGGATTAACATTCTGGGGCCAGAAGCCAGGATATCTGAAGCTGAGTAATAACGAGAGAGATTACTGTTGACACTTGCAGTGGGAACCTTAGGTGACAGTCTGTAGGTCTGTGCTGTCCCATGCTTCCTTTCATAGTTTTTTCTATTTGTAGTGTCTTCATTTTCAACTTCCCAAATGGAAAGTGTCCATTTAGTTTATTGGTTCCTACAGACTTGACTGTTGTGTTTTTTACCTTCTTGCTATATCATGTATCACTTGACAGCTCTTGGGTACTGTTCTTGGTTATGGAGAGACTTTGGTGCTAATTAAAAGTTAGGGGGATACTAGGATGGCTTAGTGTGCTGAGTGTTCATCTTGCATCCTGGGGTCCAAGGATTGAGTCCCAGTCCCAGCCCCGGCCTGTGCAGACCCATATGCTGAACTGGGGTCCTCCAGTTCAATTCTCACTGTAGCGAGCCTCTTATGTGTGAGACCCCCGGTTTGGCTCTTGCCCTAAGACTAGTGGGCGTTCAGGTAAAGCTACAGGCCATACAGTCGATACGTCCCACGAGCTCAACGTGTTGGCGTTCAGATTCCAAAGCAGCGTTCAGATTCCGAGGCAACATTTGCTTGATTTTTTTTCATTTAGATTCCAAGTTGTTCGAGTTTTGGGGCGTTTGGATTCCAAGGTATCACTGTAGACTGATTTTGATTCCAGTTATACCTTTTCATATCAGGGATTTAAAAACAATATGCCTTTACCCTCTCTTTGTTTGACTTAATTCTTTAGGATTCAAATTATGACACCAACTAAACATCTTTCTGGAATTGAGTTTTGAACTAATTTAATATGCTTAGTCACTACGTACTTGCTTTTCATGTGGACCTTACAGTGTTCAGTTAAGGATCTCAAAAATGTTACTGAGGAAAGCTATTTTTAAAAATCCAATAACTCTTTTTTTTTTTTTTTTTAAACTAATTTGCAATGTGGGAATCTTTCACCACATGGGCTGCCCCACCCTCCCACACCCCTTCCTCAGTCTTTATTTGGACAGCTGTTGTATTTCCTTTTGAAACATGGGAGATGGGGGCTCTATCTTATGTGTCTTTCTAGAGTGGAAACAAGCCAAGACTCTAGTGGTGTGGACTTTATTAAATGCAACATTTGGTAACATCATTAATATGGAGTTTGTCTATAAGACACTGTTACATATGTAGAGGCTTTCTCTTTGAATAAAACAGTGTATTGTTTTCATCTCAGAATTTTCAGAACATGGTCCTGATATAGTCTTTCCACTGTCCTATAACTGCAACACCACTGGCAGTTAACAAATTTATTTGGCCTGTCCATAATATCTTATTTGCTTCAAAGTATTCTCTTGCCACCTTGAATATTTCTTCTATGTTAATTTGTTTTAATTTGTTTTAGTACCATCCATGATTGTTGTTACTCATTGCATGATGAGGCTTCCTAGATTTATGAGGCCTGACAATTAAGTTCACCAACTTGTCCTAGAAAAAGTGTTGCATACCTCATTGCTGAATATCACTACGGTCACCTTTGAAGTACTCCCCTTGGGAAGCTATGCACCGAAGTCAGCACCTAACCCACCCTTCAAAGTAATTTTGGAACTCTTTTTGGAATGGCCATCAGAGCCATCATCCTATTACCCTTGATGTCCTGAATGTCATCAAAATGTGTTTCTTTCAATATTTTCTTAATGTTATCACTAGCTAATAACTACTGGTATATATTTATTTGTTTGTTTATTGTCTGCTGCCTCCCTTAGATATTTTGTGTATTCTGGTCCTGCATGTATCTATAGGTCCTAGGGCTGTGCTCAGCACCTAGTAGGTGCTCAATAAATATTTGCTGAATAAATGGAAGGATTGACAGGGACTCTGCTCTGGACATTGATGTTTATTTGATGATCAGTGTTACAGCTACAACATTTAAATAGTGTGGTTTAGACCCTGGGAATCCCTGTACCCTCACCTGTCACTCACTAGTTGCTGGCGTCTGAAATTGAGTGGTCATCTAGTGGCTCTTATGTTTTTCTCTTTGAATGACATTAGGTTAGCAAAAATAGCAGGATAATACATTTGGTCAACCTAGAGAAGAATCACACCCAGTTAGAATAGCTCAGAATGGAAAATGGCAAATTGAGTTTTAGCATAGACTTGCTTTTAGTCAAAGCTACTTTTTTCATCTAAGACTCAGATTTTAGTGTTTTTAGGAAGGAGTGCTGTGGTGAGTTTTATGGTTCTTTTCCTCTTGATATAATTTGTACCCATGAATTAGAAATATATTATGAATGCTTTTGGTTTTTCATATGTGTGAAGTATAATTGTATTAAGTATAAAACCTGCCTTGTTATTTCCTTTCATCAGATGCTGAGAGCAAATGTGCCATGGTTGGAAATTACTTTAATATTTGAGCTCTGCAAACTGAAAGAAACCTTGTCAGACTTACCCACTTTTGAACATAATGTGCAGAGGTAGTAACTGACCAAGTATTTCTGCATATTAAAGATTACTGTGGTTCAAAGAAGGTTTCTCTTTCATTCTCAGAATTACATGAAATAAAACTTGTCCTTTTATGTGTTTAATTAACTATATTTTATAGCTTTAAGAGATGGTTTTTCTTGATTGCAGAGATAGAGCATATTGAATTTTCTAGCCAGATAACATGTGCTTTTTTTAACTGTAGCAAAGCTTGTGCTTTTCTTATTAGTTTGTAGTGTTGCTGTGTGTGTGTGTAACAGCCTTATTGAAGTCATGTAATTTACCTACTTAAAGTGTTTAATGGCTTTCAATATATTCATAGATATGTGCAATCATCACCACCATCAATTCTTAAACATTTTATCACCCCCAAAAGAAACCCTACAAACCATAGCAGTCACTCCTCATCCACCTCTCCAGCCCTCAGGCACCCACTAATCTGCCTTCTATCTCAGTGGATTTGCCTTTTCTGGATGTTTCATATAAATGGGATCATACAATATGTAGTCTTTTGTGACTGGCTTTTTTCACATAGCATAATGTTTTTCAGGTTCATCCATGTTGTAACGTGTCAGTAGTTCCTTCCTTCCTCCCTCCCTCCCTCCCTCCCTCCCTGTTTTCTTTTTTTTAAGATTTATTTTAGGGAAGCCGGGATGGCTCAGTGGGTTAAGCGCTCACTTTGCAGCGCCGGGGACCGAGGATCGAATCCCGGCCCTGGCCCATGCGGAACCATATGCTGAACTGGGAGCTCCCCCAGTTCAGTATGCTGAACTGGGAGCTCCCCCAGTTCAGTATGCTGAACTGGGAGCTCCCCCAGTTCAGTTCTCTCTCTGTCTCTGTCAAAATAAATAAATATATATTAAAAAAAAAAAAAGATTTATTTTATTGTTTGAGAGAAGGTGAAAGAGGAGGTGGAGGAGAGCCCAGAGTAGTCTCCAGAGTCGTACCATCATTAGTTGTGACATGGTTTCATTCAACACAGGTGGGAGGCTAGAGTCTACCACAGTCTTTACCATCTTGGCGGTTACCAGTTGTGCCCTTGTTCAGCATATGGGTTTGCATGGGTTGGGGCTGGGAATCACACCCTGAACCTTAGTGATTGCGAGGAAGCAAGTGCTCAGCCGCTGAGCTATCCCAGTATCCCCTCCTTTTTATTGCTGAATAATGTTCTGTTGTATGGCTATACCATCTTTTATTTATCCATCTGATTTTTTTTTTATATTTTATCTTTTCTAAGTTTTCTACTTATGGCCATGCTTTGGGAAAGTGAGTTTAGGAATTCTTTCCCCTTTCACAGTAGGGACTTGGTTTCATTGGCATTTGATTTCCCCTGTATTTGGCACTGTGGACCCCAGGTTTTCTCTTCAGTTTTATGATAACAGAAGCATCCACATGGCCCCATGACCAAAGCAGGTCACCAAGGAGTATTATCACTCCTAACAACCTTCAAGGCTTGCCAGGAAATAGTAAGATTTTGTTTTTCTTGTTTTCCAAATTCAATTTCACACATCTGTGTAATTGCTATTTCAGGCAGTATTTTGAATTAGTCCAGTTTATTTCAGAGAACAAGAATATGCTGCATTATACTTTTTGTAAAGGTATTAGCTTTATGGATTCCATATTGGTGAAGCATAGTTTTGAATAAACACAGATACTTAACCCTTTGAAATCTCTGCAATAGATAGTTTTATTTGTTTAAAGCAATGGTTCTCAACTGTGAGTAGTTTTGCTCCCCAGAGGATACGTGGCAATATTTGGAGATCTATTTCATTGCCCTGATTGGAGCAGTGGGTTGTGCTAATACAGTTTACATGGGTAGAGATCAGGGGTAATGAACAGGACATCCCTCTTCTACCCTCCCCCCCCCCCCCCCCCCCCCCCCACGAATGATCTGGCCAAAAATGTTAATCAGGCCACAGTTGAGAAATCCTGGTTTCCTTCACCCATTGAGTAGAAGAGATACAATTGTAGGTGATGTATAAAAGTAAAAAATTCTGTATGTAATTGATAAAAACATCATATTTCATAATATAAGTAAGCAATTAGAGGAAGCCAGGATGGCTCAGTGGGTTAAGCGCTCGCTTTGAAGCCCCAGGGACTGAGGATTGAATCCCAGCCCCAGCCTGTGTGAACCCATATGCTGAACTGAGGTGTGCTTCCCATGTGGGAGGCCCCCAGTTCGGTTCTTGGCCCCTGGTTCGGACCCTGGCTCGAGGGGCCATGCCTCCCATGCAGGAGGCCCCCAGCCCAGTTCCTGCCCTGCTCAGCCCCCGCCCACCTGTGTGGAACGAAACCATGTCGAAAACTGATGACGTACAACTATGAAGACTGCTCTGGACCCTTCCCCTTCTCTCTGTCTGTCTCTATTTCTCTCTCTCTGACTCTGTCAAAAGATAAAATAAATCTTAAAAAAAAAAAAAGAAAGCAATTGTTTGTATGAATGAAAGTGTGTTCTTTAAAGAAAGGGAGGATTTTTATTTTTAAAACCTCATTGGGCACCGCATCTTTGGGAATTCCTTACTTGTACTTTTATTTTTTATTATTTTTTTAAAGATTTATTTTATTGTTTTTAACAGAGACAGTGATAGATAGAGAGAAGGGGGAGCAGCGCCCAGAGCAGTCTCCATAGTTGTAAGTCATCAGTTTTCAACATGGTTTCGTTCCACATGGGTGGGTGGGGGCTGCATGGTGCAGGAATTGGGCTGGGGGCCTCCAGAATGGGAGGCACACCTCCTTGAGCCAGGGCCGAACCTGGGGGAGTGGGGGGGGGCAAGAACCGAACTGGGGGCCTCCCACATGGGAAGCACACCTCAGTTCAACATATGGGTCCACATGGGCCAGGGCCAGGATTTGATCCTCAGTCCCCAGGGGCTGCATGGTGAGTGCTTAACCCACTGAGCCATCCCGGCTTCCCCCTTACTTATACTTCAATAAAGAGATTATGTATTGTTTGTTATTTAATTTTAATTGAATTGTTAATTGTAACCTAGAATTTGGCTGTCCTGGCTACTTGCCCCACCTTTTTGTAGGTCCTATGTTTTGTTATTGTGTCTTTTTTTGAAGAAATTAAGATATTTGTCAGAGTCCACCAATCTCAGTTTTCTCATTTACCCCCAAAGCTTCTCAAGGAGTTGAGGAAGTACTGCTCTAAGCATTACCCACTTCTGATTAAGGGATGTTTGTTCTGCATCTCCTCTTGTTTTGATAACACAAAGGCCACTAGTGCGTCCCATCTCAGTTATTTAGGTTCTTTCAATGAGACATGTTTCAGGAATGAGTATATAAACTCAGGATTGATGGAGTTTAAGTATTCAGTAACCCCAGATGTAGAGAATCTTTAGAGGGGCACGTGTTGCCTTTTACTTATGTGGTTGGATTTGGGTGGATAGGAGAACTTTATAACCCATTTCTTTTTACGTGTGAGAATATTCTTAAAACCCATCAGTTTCAGATTAAACCCAGTCTGCCCCTGCATGGGTTAACAGACCTGCTGACCCCATAATTCAGTGTTACTTTGCATCTTCATCAGTGATTCTCTGGCATATTTTGATACATTCTCTGCAGAAGGTTGCTGTTTATGAGAATGTTTTCTTTTTTTTTTTTTAAAGATTTATTTATTGTTTTTGACAGAGAGAGAGAGATACAGAGTCAGAGACAGAGAGAAAGAGGAGGGCCCAGAACAGTCTCCATAGTTGTACATCATTGGTTTTTACACATAGTTTCATTCCACAGGTGGGCGGGGCTGCACAGGGCAGGAACTGGGCCAGGGTCTCACCCCGGTGAGAACTGAACTGGGGGCACTCCCCAGTTCAGCATATGGGTCCGCACAGGCCGGGGCCGGGATTTGATCCTCGGTCCCCGGGGCTGCAAAGTGAGCGCCTAACCCACTGAGCCATCCTGGCTTCCCCAAATGTCTTATTTCTGATTCAGTGAGTACAAGTGTTAGAGAGGCAGCTCCCTTTCCAGAGCTAAAGCCATCACAATTCTAAAATTATTTATTTATTTATTTATTTATTTGATTCTTTTTTTAAAAGTATTTAATTAATTAATTAATTATTTTTGAGCGAGAGAGAGAGAGAGATACAGAGACAGAGAGAGAACTGAACTGGGGGAGCTCCCAGTTCAGCATATGGGTTCGCACGGGCCGGGGCTGGGGCTGGGACCCGATTCCCAGTCCCCGGTCCCCGGCGCTGCAAAGTGAGCGCTTAACCCACTGAGCCATCCTGGCTTCCCAGAAATAATTTATTTATTTATTTATTTATTAAAGATTTATTTTATTGATTTTCGACAGAGAGAAACAGAGACAGAGAGAGACAGAGAGAAGGGGGAGGGCCCAGAGCAGTCTCCATAGTTGACATTAGTGTTCCATATAGTTTCACTCCACAGGCGGGCATAGGGCTGCGCAGGGCATGTGGGTCCACATGGGCCGGGGCCGGGACTCGATCCTCGTTCCCCGGGGCTTCAAAGCGAGCGCTTAACCTGCTGAGCCATCCCAGCTTTCCCAATAATTTATTTTTTAATCGCAGTTGACATACAATATTATATTGTATTAGTTTCAGGTATACAACATAGTGGTTAGACAATTATATAACGCAACGAAGTGATCACCTTGATAAATCTAGTACCCATCTGACAGTATACTTATTACAGTATTATTGACTATATTCCCACTCACATATAAGTTAGATCAATCAAGGGGGCATTATTATAAGACTTTTATTTGTACTTCTTAATCCTTTCACCCATGTGTCCGCTTTGGCAGCACATATACTAAAATTAATCCTTTCACCCTTTTTATCCAGCCTCCCCCCGCCCCCCCAAAATCTGGCAATCATCAGTTTGTTCTCTGTATCTGTGAGTCTATTTGTTTTATTTTTTTAGATTCCACATATGAGAGAAATCATATGGTGTTTGTCTTTTTCTGTCTGACTTATTTCACATAGCATAATACCCTAAAGTCCATCCATGTGTTGTTGCAAATGCTAAGATTTCATTCTTTTTTATGGCTTAGTAATATTTCATTGTATATGAAGGCTGTGTGATTTAAGGTAGTATAGCCTTGTGGTTAAGAGTACAAACTCTAGAATCAGCAGCCTGTGTTCATAATACTATGTCTGACACATAGCTGTGTGATTGCTCAGCCTGTCTGTGCTTATTACTTTTACAATGGGAAAATGTACATAACAATAGTACCTACTTAGTGGATGATCAGATAACCTAGTTTACATATGTTTTTTCAGAATAATTAGTAAGCTTTTTAACTCTCAGATGTGTTCCAGTTTGGACAATAAATTATTTTGTCACTCTTTTATTAATAGTGACTTTTAATTGAATTTACATGTATAAAATGCTTAGTGCATATTAAGTGCTCAGTGAGTGTAAGCTGCTTTATTATTTTAGAGGCTTCCAGTAACCACCTCTCCTCTCTACTCAATTTTATTTCTTACTGGTTTTTCCCTGTAGCTGCCATCAAGGACTGTAATTGAAGTCTTTTTACTGACGTTCCTTGCACCTGGAATGTTTTCCTTTTGCTCCTCCTCATCCTATTCATGTTTTATGAACTAGCTCAAGTACCACTTAAGTTATTTACTCATGAATTATTTTCTTTCCCAAATAAAAGTCTTATAATAATGCCCCCTTGATTGATCTAACTTATATGTGAGTGGGATGGCAGGAAGAAGTAATTTATCACTTATCTGTATGTGCCAGGCAGTGAGATAGGATCTGAGAATACAACAGAGGGCAGAAACAGCCAAGGGTCAACCTCTCTTGGAGCGTCTAGCTTGGAGGTAGAGATAGATGGTAGTCACATAACACAGATGTGAAATTGCAGTTGTGGAATGTGCCACATAGGGGTTTAATGTAGACCTGCAGTAAGAGTAATAGGTATCTAGTCCAGAAGAAGAGAGGAGTGAGTACTATAGAGAGAAGGTAGAACCTGAGCAAAGGACTTACGTACTCCAGGTAGAAGAGAATGTGTTCAGGGAATTGAGGGAAGAATTGTGTGGTTGGGCATCAAGTACAGGAGAGCGGTCTGAGATGAGGCCAAGTAAAAAGATAAAGGCCTTGTAGATCATTGTTAGGATTTGGGTTTTTAGCTAACAGAAGTGGCAAGTCACTGAGTATTTTAAGGTGAAGATTGACAATCACATTAGCCTTTTGAAAGGAGCACCCTGGCTAAAGTGTAGAAAGAATTGTAATGGTTCAGAAGAGTGGATTTGATGAAAAGCCAATTGAAATGGTTCAGAAAAGCCATATTCATAGCTTTAACTAAAGTTGTGGTGTTGGAGTTCTAAAATAGATGTGTTTGAGAAAAATGTGTAACGTAACCTTGACAGAATTTGTTGATAATAGGATGAAAGAGAGAGGAGGCACTAAAGATGCTGCTTAGGTGTCCTGCTTGCATAACAGAATGGGCAGGGACACCACTCACCTAGAAAGACTATCTGGGAGCATTGAGGTACCTATGAGACATCCATGAGGAGACCTCAGGTGGGCAGTTTTCACAGGCATTTGGCTTTGCAGGAGGATTTGGGTAGACATGTACATTTGTCATCAACTGTGTGTACATGGTACTGGTGGGCTGATGGACATGTATGAGATTGACTAGGATGAAAAAAGAAGGCTATGGACAGCTCATCAGTGGCACTCCTACATTGGTTGGTCACTGGGGTGGAGGAGCAGTCAGCTAGACCCAGGACCTTCCAGAAGAGCCAAAGGGAAAGAGCCTTTCCAGGAGGAGGTGTGTGGTCAACCCTGTCACATGATGATTATGAGGATGAACACTCTGGATTTGATACACAGAGGAAACTGCTTTAGTGGGAGTTGTTTCAGTGAATAGGATAGCCATGGTCCTTGTCAGTTAGTGGAGAAGTGACACAAGTTAACAACAGATTAATGGGATTAATGAGGGCCACTGTACAGGCAGAATGGGGAACAGTAAGAGGCTGGATTTAGAGTGGGTCCAAGATGCTTCCTGGAGTTGGGTGCAGAAGGGGCTGATGCCTTGAGGGTGAGTGGAGGTTAGGCAGACAAAAGGAAGAGGACATGAGTTCCAACCAGATGGGTTCCCGAGCCTGCTAAAGGAGTGTTTTGAGGTGGCTGGAGTACACAGGACTGGGAAGGAAGGGCTGGAGAGGTGAAGGGGCAGTTAGGACATATGAAGGTTTTATAATCTTTGAAAAGGAATGGTGGGCAATGAATGAATTGCACTTTAAATGGTGAATTGTATGGTGTGTGAATAATATCTCAATAAAGCTGTTTTTAAAGATTTATTTTTATTGTTTTTGACAGAGAGACATAGACAGAGATAGAGAGAAGGGGGAGGACCCAGAACACCTCTCCATAGTTGCACATCATTGGTTTTTCCACATAGTTTCATTCCATAGGTGGGCTCAGGGCTGCACAGGGCAGGAACTGGGCCAGGGTCTCACCCCGGTAAGAACCAATCTGGGGGCACTCCCCAGTTCAGCATATGGGTCCTCACAGGCCAGGGCCAGGATTCAATCCTCGGTTCCTGGGACTGCAAAGTGAGCGCTTAACCCATTGAGCCATCCCAGCTTCCCCAAAGCTGTTTTTAAAAAGTGGTGGAGTGTCAGAATGCTGGCTGGCTTCATTGAAGGATAAACTTGAAGGAGGAAAAAATAAACAATTTTATAGCCACAGAAATCACTTAGAAAGTGTGAAAGATGATGGTGGCTTAAAAAAATAAAGATTATGGTGGCTTGAAGTAGGCATTTTACTTTTCAGTTGGCGTAATGGATAAATTTTAGATATAGGCATACTTTGCATTTATTGCACTTCACAGGTGGTGTAATTTTTACAAATTGAAGGCAAGGCCTTCAGCAAAAAGATTACAACTCACTTTATTGTGATACTTTACTGTGGTGGTCTGGAACCAAACCCACAGTATCTCCAAGTATGCCTATATTCAGGTTGTGATTGGTAAACCATAAGAGCTGAGCAAAATGCTTCGTATGTGTTTGGGCATTTGGCAGATATAATTATTTCTTGCTGTAGTTGAATGAGGAAGAGTTTTTATTGGACTGCATTCGGTGTGATATAGTCAAAGGTCCTGTAGAATCTGGCTTGAGAGGCTGAAATAATTAGAACTCCAGGATTGGGAGGGAACTGAGCTAGGAGAGGTAGCTTTTTATGGATGAGTTTTATATAATCCAAGAGAACATATATTTTTTCAAAGATTTACTTTATTGTTTTGAGAGAAGGTGAGAGAGGGAGAGAAGGGGGAGACAAGAGAAGATATTTTTTAATTATTCACTTGTAGTCAATTTTATACTATTTAGTTCTTATTTGTGCAACAGGATACCCTGTCCCCATCCCCATAAGTTCTTGCGGGAAGGGATGATGTTTGTATCTTGTGTAGCACAGTATACTGTTGGGCATTATCTACAGTAGTAGATAATAAGAATATATTATTGGTGTAAGAATATGATATTAATAATTTACATATGTGAATGTAAGTGTATTTACGTATGATACACTTAAGTTAATTCTCACAGTAGGTCTGTGAAATCTCTAGTTACTGTCCTTCTTTTACAGCAATGAAACTGATTCAGAGAGGTAGAGTGATTTGCCCAAGGCAGTACAGCACATGGCAGTGGCAAGAACTTAGCAAACCTTGACTTCTCAGCCCAGTGGTCCTATGGTTGTATCATGGGGCCAGATCTCCTGGGACTGCTTAAATAGTGACAGGAAGTGATTTTCTTAAATGCGATTTGGACCCAGAGCATGATGGAAGTTTTAGTACTTCTTTATCCAGATCTGTTCTGATTAGTGTGAGGTGTTTAGGGGTTGAAGAGGCAATGATACTTATAGAGGTGGAAGTAATCTTGAGTAATGAAGAGTAGTTCTGTATCAATGGCTCTGTTTGAAGGTCTTTAACTCTAATTAGATTAAAATAAAAGTAAGCTAACTGACCAAATTTTATCAATTAAGATAAATGATGAGGAGCAATCTGATATTTGGAGACTAGTGAGAGGAACATATCGTATGTTTCCATTAATGAGATGATACTTTGCTCTAAAACTGTTAGACAAAAAATTGGGGGTCATCTTATACACAGGGAGTAACTGGTTGAGAGTTTTTTTAATGTTGAGTTAGAAAAGTAGGGTTCATCTTATACACGGGGGCGTCTTATACACAGAAAAATACAACAAATTTCTATGGGTCCCAGAGGTACTGATATAGAAATATGTAATCTGCACTCAAGCATGAGTAATATATGTTTTTGTGGGGTTTTAAATGTTTGTCAGAGAAACTGTTTGTCAGAAACACTTCCTTGGTGTTGTCACTTAATCTTATATCCTTAAAAACTAAATTAAAAACTGTGATTTTATCTCCAGCCTGGACCTCTGCCTCGTTAAAATCTTCTTGTGGTTTTTATAGGCTTGTTAAATTTAAGATGTTCATACCTGAGCTACTATTAACCTTACTCCCAAAACTTGTATAATATCAGCTTCATCCACTCAGTGGCTCATATTGGAACCCTTGCAGTTGTCCTTGACTCGTTTGTCACACCACACCCCCCAGTTTGTCAGCACATCCTGTCTGACTGTCTTAAAAATAAGAAAATGAGACTTCTCTCCTCTACTGATACTACTCTAGTCTGTCCCAGCTACTGTCCCCTCTTACCTGGGTTATTGAAATGAGCCTCCTCCCTCACCAGTCTTCATGCTACAGCGCTTCAAGTTTTTTTTTCTTTCCCAACAGCCAGAGTGAGCTTAAACAGCATTCAGTTCATGTCTTTTCCTTCTTCGCAGATCCCTTCAGTGGCTGAAGTGTCAGTTATTCTAGTCTCTTCAAGACACTTGAGTAAAGACCAAAATCCTTACCCTGGAATAAGGCTTGGCAGGATCCAGCTTCCTCTTTACCAATCTGAACTCATCTCTGACCACTCTTCCTCTTTCTCATGCCACTCTACCTCCTCTGGCCTCCTGTGTTTTGAGTACCTGGCTCACTCCTGCCTCTGGACATTTTCACCCACTTTTCTCTATGCTGCAGTGGTCTACCTTCATATGTCCTCATGGTTTCTAGTCTAACACTCTTAGGGACAAAGCCATCTTAGTGAGGCCTTCCTTGACCATCTTTTAAAATTGCACTCTGCCCATACTCCCTGTTCCTATTGAACTCTCCGTTTAAGATCTTTTCATGTACTGTATATGTGTATATAGCAGGTCCTTGAATAATGTAGTTTCATTCAGTGTCATTTTGTTGTAACATTGATGAAATACTGTAGGAACTTAATTCTTGTTTCTATCAGTTAGCCTGTTGTAACATTGGTTTTATTATGCATCATTTCTCCACAGGTCCAAGAACCTCTGAAGGTGATGTTAAGTGAGGATTTAACTTTATATCCTTTTGTTTAAGGTCTTTCTCCACTCCCTGGAAATCAGCTCCACAAGGACAGGAAGTTTGTGTGTGGTTCTTTGCTGTTTTTCTCATTCTTGAAATAGTAATTCACATGCAGTAGGCATTCAGTAGACATTGGTTGAATGAATAGATGAAGATTGTTGAGATTCTGAAATATATTCTAGATCAGATTTTCTTCCTTTTATTTGTTAATTAAAATATCTTATACCATGTTTCCTGTTTAACTGGGTTGAGCAGTGGATCAGCATACTTTTAATATTTTGAGTTTCTTACTGGAGAAAAAAATCTTTGTTTTTTTTTTTTTTTGGAGGGAGAGGGCAAAGTTAGTGTGTTTTCTAAATTTGTCTGTCTAAATTATCAGCATGGATACATGTGGGAAAAGTTGGCACCTCTGAAGAGCTGGTGACTATGGCAGCATGGATTTTAACTTGGGGAGTGGGTTACAAACAAGTCTGGTGGGGTTCACCATTGGAAGATCTGTCTTAGAATCATTGGCTATGTGGCCTTGTGCTTTCTTTTCTTAGTTTCCCTTCTTAGTCTGTAAAGTGGGCATGGTGACTTCTGTCTGGTCTGGTTTGCTTTACTGAGAGAAAGAATCAAATGAAATGGTGGCAACAACCTTCTTTGTAAGTCCCTGTTGTGTTATAAAGATGCTGTTATTATATTGTCTACTTTGCAGATAATTTCTAGTAAATTGAAGTGATCACCACTCTTCTCATTGCCATTTGTGCCCCTTTTCTCAAATGTCACATTATTGTTGTATGTTGGTCATTGTATAATAGGCTCAGAAAAATTATAATTGCTATATAGTAAATGCAGAGGAAGAACTATATATCCTTACTGAGTTATATATTAGAGCCAAATGTAAATGATAACTGGATTGACTTTTGCTTTGGATTATCAGTATTCTTAGTTATCTGAAAGTTGGACACACACATACACATGCATGTACACACAGAGAGACATTTTGCCAATGCCTTGTCTATTGTTTCTTGAATTTTTCTTTCTTGCTCACTCTTTGCAGACACAACTCAAATTTCTTTGTAAATGGAAACACAGTATATGATATTTTAAGGAGTGCTGAATGCCCAATTTGGACTTATTTCTTCCTTTTTTAGTGCTGAAATAATGTTTTTACACAAATTTTTGGAGTAGTTATCTTGTGAACCCTAGAGAGAATGATCTCTTTCTTAATCAGAAGTGTACCTATCCTGAACTACATCTGAGAGGTTTTCAACCTAAGTTCCTTGTTCTTTTTAGATTCCCAGTAGACCTGGCTATGTTTTCAATGTTAGGGGAGAGTTTTAACAAATACGTTAACTGATAGTTTTTTTTCTTGCATGATTGGCTTGTTCATGCTCCAAACTTCAGCCTGGTGGAGAAGGTAATATGTCTCTTTCTATATATCCAAGTGCCCACACCAGTGGCCTATGGGAACTTTGGAGTTCATTACTGTCTGTTTAACAGATGATTCATCTAGGCAGAAGTTTTTCAGCCACTAGAATATTTTTTCATTTTCTTGAAATATGTTTAGAAAAATTGAAATTCTATCTGAAAGCATATTTCCTATGTACAAGGAAGTAATCCCAGTTTGTGTTACATGCTTTCATCTTTCTGACTTTGCTTCTAGATTGTCAGCATTATTGCTTCTTCATCAGTCTGTCTCCAAAAGATTATTAGCTTTTTTTATTTTTCTAAACACCTAATTGAAGTGCTTACGAGTAGGTCTTTTCTGATATTAGGTTTGACCTATGAGCTTTAAAGAGAGTGTATGATCATTTTTATGGTTTTGGCATGACCAATGAGAATTTCCTGTGCTTCTGAGGCATATAACTGCAAACTGATTTATTTGTTGTTGTTAAAGTAAAGAGGATCAAACTCTTATTTGTTTGCATATGTTGTTTTCTATCTGGTCCCATTAACATGAGAAACATGGTTTTCATATTGATTATTTGTCTCCTTTTCTTGCATTAGAGCATTGATGGCAAGGACCATAAATTTTTTCATCGCTGTATCTTTAGTTCCTAATACCTGTCACATAGATAGTATTTGGTACAGATTGTTGACCAAATTAGACAAGATATTGAGAAAGATGATAAAAGACTACAAAATTACTGGTTATTATGATTGTTACAAACTGACTTGTAAATAAAACAATTTTTCCCTTTGTAAAGTTTATGTTAGAATTGTGTTGAGTTGGGATTTGCAAATCAGTCTTCCCATTTTAATCTCTTAACAACTTCATGCTTTCCTTGTTGGATTTAGTCCTAGGGGAGGAGTCTATTAGGAAAGCTATTAATAGTGGAATTTGGAAGCATGTAAAAACCACCTAATAATCCCTAAAGATGGAAGATTGTTTTTGGCAGCTGTTGTGTTTTGTTAAGGCAGGGATAATATATATGAAGAGAAACCACTGTTCCTGGAATATAACTAGAATGATAGATTTCGAAGATGTGAATACATGTAATCGATGGCAAGAGAATTTTGCTTTGAAATAATTACTTTTATTTGAGTCAACTCATGTTTACTCTTGGGAGGAGCTCTGGAAATTTGGAGAAGTAGCTAGAAAGTCTTCAGAAGTTAGTAACACTGAGAAATCCTGAGACATTTTCCAAGGTGATTCACTTTTTTTTTTTTTTTTTTTGGTAGAAATAGTTTTTACTACAGGTTATTTCCCTTTTAAGTTAATTTTATGATTATGAATCACCTTTGTATAATTGCACTCATTATACATTGTCTACTAGGGTATATTTTTTCCTATAACACTTGGTATATAGAAAGTATAGTTTATTCTTGTGCATTCAGACAGTTTTTTATTATTGGTGTGGTAGAAAATCCCAAACCACATGCTAGCTGAGGCCAAAAATTCTATAATTAGATTCTTTATCACTAGTACTTTTTTTTCCCCCCTATGGCTTGTGAGTATTTTAGGGCTAACGCATGAGTGAGATATTCATTTAACAAAACATATTTGAAGAAGAAAATATGAGAAAGTAATGAAGTTAAATCAATTTCTCTTTTTTCTATCCTAGCATTTTTGAAACGTTGGGGTTGTTGGTGTGGTTGGATTTTCCCTGGAATTGAGTGAGAAATTCAGAAGACTGAAGCCCAGGCTTACTGTCTACCTTTCACGGAGGCCTAGCCGTGAGAGGACAGAAGAAGGCACGTGGCGAATCATGACAGCTGACAAAGACAAAGACAAAGACAAAGAGAAGGACCGGGACCGAGACCGGGACCGAGAAAGAGATAAAAGAGACAAAGCAAGAGAGAGTGAGAATTCAAGGCCACGCAGGAGCTGTACCTTGGAAGGAGGAGCCAAAAATTATGCCGAGAGTGATCACAGTGAAGATGAGGACAATGACAACAATAGTGCCACTACAGAGGAGTCCACGAAGAAGAATAAAAAGAAACCACCGAAAAAAAAATCTCGTTATGAAAGGACAGACACTGGCGAGATAACATCTTACATCACTGAGGATGACATTGTCTACAGACCAGGAGGTAAGGGCCATTACATTCGGGTTACTACAGTGTTTGTGGTGGAGAGATAATATGTCATCATTTAGATACATCTTCACTTGTTGAGGAAGGCATGGGGCCCCGAAAAATAAATGGTAGTTTGGGTAGACACACTTAAGATAGTAAACATGTTGACCCACTTTCAACCAGTTGGATTTACTCTCTTCTTGCCTGTGTCTGCCTCAACAGGGTCTTCTGTCCTGGACGCTGGTTTGTGCATTTGTCAGCTCTTTCCTGTTTTTCTCATGCTGCTGCTTCTCTCCCTTCACCATCTGCTCAGTAGTTTTCATCTTTTGACTTTCTCCTTGCTTTTTATCTTCAGCATAAATTAGAATGTCGTGACTGGTAGGACAAATAAACCTTAATATTTCTGGGAACAGGAAATTTTACATTGGCTCCAGGAGTGACCGGAGGCTAGAGAGGCATTTTTAATGGCCTGCAGGCCAGCGTTTATTTCTCCTGATAACCTTTTCTGAAGAATTGAGCTTCAGGCTCTCTCACCAGTGATAATAGATAAAGCCAACTGCGTTATTTTTCAGAAAATATATGATGTTCATTCAGTGTACTGAGGTTTCCAGCACTGTTCAGAGAGAGACATACTCAGCTTTCAGATGAGATGCACAGGAACAAGAGATTCAGAACCTGTTGGGCATCAACAGATTCTTCCTTTTTCATTTGATGCATTGTGTGTATGAAGATATTTTCTTACGAAGTCAGTGAAACTCGCTAAAATCATTTTTTAAAATTACTTCAAGTGCTGAGGAGTGACATGAATTTAATATGAACTATAATTAGCAGATTAGAAGTCTCCCAGGTTGATGTTTTTCCAGGAAAGGGAGATTAAGGAGATTATGTTATGTCATTAACCTGGTACAGTATTTTTACTGAGGAGTATTTAACTTCACAGAAAGGACCAGATTCCCCCCCCCCCCCCATGGGAATTAGTTTTGAATTTCAGAAGATAATCAATATTAGAACTTACACAGATAAATTTGTATTCACAACTATAATTTCTTGGTTGATGATTGAGAAGATATCTTTGTGATATAAAATTATAACAGTTGAGGTTGTAGAGAGGTTAGAGCTCGGCAGGAGAGATGAGTAAGGTGTTAGTGACAGCACTGTCAGTGTCTCATTCAGATTTAGATACTGCACAGTAAGAATTTGTTAGCCACTACAGAATATCTCGTCAGTCAGTCACCACAAAGTTGCTTGCTTTGGACCTACTTAGTTCTCAATCATGAGAAAGGAACAGAATGTGTTAACTCCTTTAGATATAGATGATAGTATAACTTATAGATCTTATTTGTTATCTTTTTCTCTTGATACATAATTCAATGTGGTAATGTGATCAAAAGGCCAGCTGCCTCTTGCAGTATTGAATGCCTGTCTGTCTCAATGGAACGTCACTCCTATGTCAAAGGTGGTACTTCCTTAAAATAGTTGTAGTCAGATACATGGGAAAATGCCTCACATACTGTCTCTGTCATGAGAGATTTAATAATTAATGACTCTGAGAAGTCCTACAGTAAAGGAAACCTCTAACAATAAAAATTAACCTGGTGTTTTCCCCATTTATGGGAATATAAGACTGTTTCTTCTGAATATCTCCTTAAGCAAAACCAGTTTTGAGAAAACTAGTTTGGGAACTGGTTGCACATTCTTATTGTAACTTCTACAGGATGATAGGAAATCCTTCCTGCTTGATGTTTAGAAGAATACGTGGAGGGAGGTTGCTAAGGGCTTATTTACAAAACAGTAGGTTCGCAAAGTGTTTTGGAAAGAAATGAGGACCCTTGTGAAATGTGAAAAAGATAGGGTCTCTCTGGATACTAAATATGTTATAAAGGGTGTGTAGTAACCAAAAATGGTTTGAAAGTTTTCTGCGGTGTTCATATTATGACCACTTTGTGCCCCTTGGGCTCAGGTGGGCAATGTTGCTATGACCTGGGGTTTACACCTGCCAGGTCCAACAGATGTTTGACTCTTTGATAAGGAGACTGTCTATGACCTTCTCACTGGTTTCTTTTCATTTTGGGTGATGCGTTTGAAGCTAAAGATTTGGTTACTTTCTCCATAACAATCTTTCTAAATGGAAGATTGTTAAATATTGCCTATTTTCTAGGTTTACCTAAACTGAAGAATCAGAAGTCAGGTAATGTGATTAGATTTTCAGATGGGACTTTATTATTTTTTTTCTTCTTTGTTTCCTTTTTCTTACTTTCTGGTCTTTTTCTTTCTTGGTGCAGAGTACTACAATAACATCTTTTATTAGCGATGAAAAACCATTATCCTCACCCAACTGCAGAGATTATTCAGTATGCTTACTTGTATCTTAATGCTTAGGTAAGAACTGTATGGGACACCATAAGGGGTTTTTTCTATTAGCTGTCAAATGGTAGATCTTTTATGATTACCGTATTTTCCAGCGTATAAGACGACCGGGCGTATAAGACAACCCCCCTAATTTTACAGTTAAAACATAGGTTTAGGCCTATATTCGCTGTATAAGACTACAGCCTCGGAAGTGGGGGGTAGTCTTATACAGCAAATATAGGCCTAAACCTATGTTTTAACTGTAAAATTAGGGGGTCATCTTATACGCCTGGTCATCTTATACGCCTGGTCATCTTATACGCCGGAAAATACGGTATTTTTTTCTTTGGGATATAAAGCACAGATTATTGTGTTTTTGGTTTTTATTTTTTGCTCTGTATTTTTATGACTTAATTTTAATACTCAGATTAATTGTAAATTATGCATATCTTCCAAAATGTCATTAATAACAAGCCCAGCAGTGAATGATACTGAAAGGATAAAAGCAGACTATTATATAACTGTATTTCCTTGGCCTAGGGGAACCGGTCTATAATCAGATTATTAGGTCTGAGAAGAAAGAGATTTTATTGACAAATTGGATACTATTTAGAACTTACCACTAGTTAAAGTTTAACCTTACGTATGTCATAACCAGCTCTTTCTTGCCCCAGCTCCTTATCTCTGGAGTTATCTTTATTTTGTCCATAAATGCTCAGCCTAATGGACTTTTAGTTTGTTACACTGCCTTCTGCCTCATGGCCTTTGTCCTTGCTGTTGTGGCAGGTTAGTGAACCCCCTTACTCATACACACACAGACACACTTACCTTCATCCTTGTTCTTCTATTCCGGGGTGGTGAACCTATGGCACGCGTGCCCACGTGGCACGTGGAGCAATTATTTCGGCACGCGGAGCTGTAAATACCATTAAAAAAATTATTGTTTATGCTCTTATAGACATAAAAATAATCAATACCTCTATCTCACTCGATGGGTTGGCACGCGAGTCGAGCGAGTATACTCTTATTTCATAAACTTTGGCACTGAATCGCCAAAAGGTTCGCCACCCTTGTTCTATTCCATTGTCATTGCCTTTCCTCTCCCAGGTTACCCATATTTTCTTAATATTGTCATGGCATCTTTTCTTCTAGCAATTATAACATTAATAAATCACTGCCTTTTTCTGCTATTATTTTAAGATATGTCCTTCATAAAGCAACAACTCCTGGTTTGTTTTTTCTTTTGCATTTCTTTATATTCCTGGCATTTGTGATAATAGTGTACACATAATGTACATTCTATAATATTTGTTGAATAAATAGAACTCTGAAAACCTTCCACAAATCTATTGACTGATTAATGATGTCAAAATTAGAATAATGCATCTGGAATTCTGTCTTGAATCATTTATTTCCCAATGATTGATTTAACAACTTGTTTTTAAAAACAAAAACAAACAAAAAAACAAAACAAACTTTGTGGGGGTTTATTACATATGTCTATGTCTAGTCTAACTTCTTTGTTATCTATCAACTATTACTTTACTTTTTGAGATGACTGTCACAGTAACAAATTGATTTATTACTCAGCTGTGTGTGGCCAGATTTCCCTTTGGGGCTCCTTTAGCATAGCATATTGATTTCCCAACTTTGCTGTGGGTAGCATATTAATATTTTTCCACTATTCCTCCCACCCCCGACTTTATTGAGATACAAGTGACAAAAAACATTGTTTAAGATATACACTATATTGCAAAACTATTACCTCAAGCATCCATAAGCTCACATAGTTACAGTTTTTTCATGTGTGGTGAGAACTTGTAAAATTTACTCTCTTGGGAATGCTGGGATAGCTCAACAGGTTGAGCACCTGACTTGCAACAGTGAGGTCCTGGGATCAAAACCCGGCCTGGCCCATGCAAGCCCATATGCTGAGCTGTGACATCTGGTACCTGTTGGGATGGCTCAGTGGCCAAGGTTCTTGCCTCCTATGTGGAAGGCTCCCAGTTCAGTTCCTACTCCTCAGCCCCAGTCACCGGTGTGGAATGAAATTATATCACAACTAATGATGTACAACTATGGAGACTGCTCTGGGCCTTCCCCTCTTCTCTCTCTCTCTCTCTCTCTCTCTCACTTTCTCTCAAATAATAAAATCTTTTAAAAAATGTACCCTCCTAACTTTCAAATATACAATGCAGTATTGCTAATTATAGTCACCATGCTATACACTGCATCCCCAGATCTTACTCATTTCATAACTAAGTTTGTACCCCTTGACTATCATTACCCATTTCTTTCCTCCTGCAACCACTAATCTGTTCTCTGTATCTTTGATTTTGTTTTTGTTTTTTAAGATTCCATATATAAGTAATACCATACAATATTTAACTTTCTCTGTCTTGACTTTTTCACTTAGTGTAATGCCCTCATGTTCATCCATGTTGTTGCAGATGGCAGGATATACTTTTTTTATGACTGAATATATTACATTGCATATATACACCACATTTTCTTTATTTATTCATTCCTTGATGGACACTTATTTCCATGTCTTGGCTATTGTGAATAATGCTGCATTGAACGCAGGGGTACAGATAGCTTTTTAAGATAGTGATTTCATTTTCTTCAGCTATATAGCTAGAAGTGGAACTTGTAGGATCATATGGTAGTTATATCTTTTTGAGGAACCTTCATACTGTTTTTCATAGTGGTTGTACCAGTGTACATTCTCATGCAGAGTGTATCCATTTTTTCACTTGGATACTATGATCCCTTTATTCCTGATCAGATAAAACAGTCAAAAAATTAAATTCAAATTACTGGGAGATATGTTTTTACTTTGGCATATGTTTTGCTTCCAGTTTTGATAAACACGTTCTTTAAAATGTGCTGGTTAAGCTGGTTCTCCATTTTTATAGTCTGTCATATTAATTGATAATTTTGTTAATTAATTGATAATTTTGTTAGACTCTCCCATTTTCCCCAGCTATTTTTAGAATACCGGTAATAGAAATCTCTATCATACACAAGGAAGGAGGGGATTTGAGATTTAGAATTTTCAGATTTGTTATATCTGTGTTTCTTCTGCTTTTATGAACAAGGTATGAAATTTTACATGAAGATAAATTTTAAATATAAAAGAAAAAGACCTTTTAAGTTTGTGATTTATTAAATCTTAGGTGAAATAAAACATTTCTCCTTTTTATTTGCAAAATTTCCTCATTTATGTTAGTAATTGGGGACTTGAACTGAAAAAGTACCTAGTAACTATAATTGATTATACTTGAATATTGAGGTGTTAATTTTTTTTTGGATGCAAATGGAATTTAAGCTGGAAAAAAGTCCAAAATAAAATAAAACCTGGGGATCCAGCCCAGTTTGAATCAAATGGAGAAAACACTGTCCAGAATTTTTCTGGATAACCTGTGTGTATGTATGTGTGTTAAAAGTATTTAATCAAGCATAATGATGAGAGGACACAGAGAATATAATAAATAATACTGTATGGTTTCTTTTATATAAAGTTTAAAAACAGGTGGAACTTTTTGTTAGTATTTTGAAGTCAGGATCGCAGTCACATTGATAGCTGCTGGTGTCTGGAAAGGTGTCTGGAAAGGAAGAGGAAGGGGGTCTGTTCTTTTGTGGTGACAGTGCTGGTTACATAGTTTTGTTTAATATGTGAAATTTATTATACTTTGCACTTTTCTGAACATGTATTATTTATTCTTCAATGAAAATTTTACTTAAAAAGGAAAAGTAAAAACATGAAACTAGTTTCTTTTTTTTTATTGATAAATTTAATGGGGTGACATTGATTGGCAACAGTTAGACAGTTTCCAGATGTACAAGTCCACACCACATCACCCATGCATTGCATCATGTGCCCACCACCTAGAATCAGCTCCCCTTCCATCACCATGCATCCAGTGTCCACTCCCACCTCCCCCCCCAACTCTCCCTCCTCCCTCCTCCCCCCTCTCCAGGTAACCACCAAACTATTAAGTGTGTCCATAATGCTGGTGCCCACTCCCACCTCCCCTCCCACTCTCCCTTCCCCCTCCTCCCCTTCCCTAAGACAATCATCCAGCTATTCAGTGTGTCCATAGGTTTGAAACTAGTTTCTTAATGGATAATTTTTCTTTGATTTGAGTTCTTATTTCAAGAGAGGAGGGAGTCACCAGCATGTTAACATGTCCCCATGTTTAGCTGCTGAGGCTTCACTGATGGGTTGGTCTATGACCTATTAGGTGGTTAGTTTCAAAGTCTTGTCTTGTACCTAAAAGCTTATCCATGGGAGTCACTCAGACAAACATACCCACTTTAAAAATAGAGCAAAACAAAACTCTGACATTTGGTGTTTCAAGACATAAATTTTGGGGGGTTGGGGATAAAAAGCTCATTTGATCTGTAACTTTTTATTCATGTCTCACATTAGGAGAATTTTAGTTGGATGTGACATGCATGCAAGTGCAGGTGTCTTCTTGAGGCACTCTTATTTTGAGGTGGGGCACTACTTTTTCTGATGATTGTAAGAATATTTTTGTGTAACAGGAAACATAAATTCTGGCATAAAGGAACCTTTAGGCCAGCAGTGTCCAACCCTTTTGCTGCCCTGGGCCACATTGGAAGAAGAATTGTCTTGGGCCACATATAAACTACACTAACATTAATGTTAGCTGATGAGCTTAAAAAAAAAAAATAAAAGTTTAAAAAGGTCTCATAATGTTTTAAGAATTTGTTGGGTCACATTCAGAGTCATCTTGGGCTATAGGTTGGACACGCCTGTTTTAGGCTCTGCTTGAATGAAAATGGTTTGACATGTGTTACAAACTCATTTGCACTTAATAAACCTAATAGTAATTGGCTTAAAACCTTTCAGTGAATTCCTGTTGCCAAAATCTGCACCTGGCACACTAGACTTTCTGTGATGTAATTGCATATCTGCATGATCTTCCATATACCTTTTATTTGGGAAGGTACACAGTGAGGCAGTTTATTAGTTTTCTGGGTCTAACATAACAGAATACCACAAACTGAATAGCTTAAACAACTGAAATATGAGGGCTGTCCAAAAAGTATCCACCCATGTAACCATTTTTATTATATTGACAATGTCTAGATTTTTTCTGAATAGCCCTCATATGTTCTCATAATTCTGTAAGCTGTAGGTTCCAGATTAAGGCATTGGCAGGTCCATGCTTCTCCTGAAGGTGCTAGTAAAGGATTAGTTTGTTCCAATCCTCTCCTAGCTTCTGGAACCGTGACTTGTGCTAGCATAACTGCAGTCTTTGCATAGCATTCTCTTTGTGTGCCTGTTTCTATGTCCAAATTTCTCCTTTTGATAGGGACACTAATCACATTGGATTAGGGTCCACTGTACTTTATAGTGGATGAGGGTCCACCTCATCATAACTAATTATATCTTTAAGGTCTCATTTTTAGGTACTAGGGGTTAGCACTTCAGCATGAATTTTGATGTTGGGGGGTGGGGAATGGAATTCAACACATAACAGGGGGAAAGAGCTTTGTTGCTAGGTAAACTTGGGTTTGAGTGGCCTGAGTTTTAGTGACTGCTTCAGCTCTCTTCTAATTTGTATCCTTGGAACAGCTGTGAAAATATATTTCTTATTTTTATTTTTATTTTTTAAAGATTTATTTTATTGATTTTTGACAGAGAGAAACAGAGACAGAGAGAGACAAAGAGAAGGGGGAGGGCCCAGAGCAGTCTCCACAGTTGACATCAGTTTTTCCATATAGTTTCACTCCACAGGCGGGCACAGGGCTGCTCAGGGCAGGAACTGGGCCGGGAGCCTCCACATAGGTCCCGGCAAGAACTGAACTGGGGGCCGGGATTCGATCCTCGGTCCTCGGGGCTTCAAAGCGAGCGCTTCACCCGCTGAGCCATCCCAGCTTTCCCTATTTCTTATTTTTAATGGCATTATAATATACTCTTAGTTTTGGATTACCTTAATTTATTTTTTCTCTTTCTGTTGAAATTTCATTTATTTTCTGAGCCCCAAGAAATTATTTCCCTTTTTTTTTTAAAGGTTTATTTTATTGTTTGAGAGAAGATGAGAGAGAGAGAGAAGGGGGGAAGGCCCAGAGCAGTCTCCATAGTTGTACATCATTGGTTGTGACATAGTTTCATTCCGCACAGGTGGATGTGGGGTTGCGCGGGGTTGGAACCGAATTGGGGGCCTCCCTCATGGGAGACAAGAATCTTTACTGCCATTCCAGTGGTTACCAGTTACACCAGTTCAGCATATGGGTTTGCATGGGTTGGGGTCGGGATTCAATCCCCGGACCTTGCTGTTGTAAGGCAAGCAAGTGCTCATCCTGTTGAGCTATCCAGGCATCCCCTGAAATGATTGCCTTTTAATATATATTAGGAAGTTATTATGCATATATGTAAAAAATAATCAGCACATAAAAAGTTACTACTTTATGAGGGTAAAAGAAACAAGAGAAACTGTTGTTCTAATGTCATTCTAATCAAAAAAGGGGCAAGTGATGGAAATTTGACTAATCAACTATGTCTTTTTTGATTTCATAAGGAAAGAGTTATTAAGTGTAGTGGAACACATGTTAGAGACTTGCTGCTTCAAGTGTCAACCACCGATTGTCATCCCGTGAGAGTGCAGAGTCTCAGGTTCTACTCCAGACAGAATTTTTGTTTTAATAAGATTCCTAGGTAATTTAAATACACATTAAAGCTTGAGAATCACTGATCTAGACCAGTACTTCTCAGTCTTTTTCAAGTTAATACATAAATAGAACATGAGTGCATTGCCTTGAGGGCTGAGAGGATCAGCATCCCAGCACACCTGTCACTTATTTATGGTAGATTGGAATTTAGTCAGATCTAAAAAAAGGGGGAAAGGAAGATATGCTTTTAAAGGGAAAAGGGAGGTAGACTTTCATTGCTTGAGATTTTTATGTGGTATACAGCACATATAGATCAAGAGGAACAGAAGCAGTTAAGCTGTACAATTAAATTTCAACCAGGTAATTGGGAAAAATGTGGATCATCTAAAGTACGTGATTGTAAAGGCAACTGAACTTGGGTGCAAATAGACAAAACATGAGGGAGTGAGGGAGCTGTACCCATGGATGATAACTGACCACCGTGTCTAAAGCACCTGCTCTTTTCCAGTACTGGGCTTGCTTTATTTATGTTGTTTCTCATCCTTAAAAAAGTTCCTACACAACCTGGTCATTATTTCCCTGTTCCAAAGATTAGGAAATGAAGTCTCAGAGTCCAAGGTCACAGAGCTAGTTTGTAGGGTGAAGTTGACTTGTGAGAATTGGTGAAAGCTAAGAAATAAATGGACAATTGCATAAAATACTGAAGATAATACAAAAAACAAACACACCTATGTTAAAATAAAAAGAAGGGGTAGGCCTATTTCTTAGAAAATGCAAATGATATAATTACAGTTGATCCTTGAACAACAGAGGTTAGCAGCATCAACCCCCATATGCACAGTCAAAAACCCACATATGACTTTTGATTGCCCCCAAACTTAACTACTACTAGTTTACTGTTAGCCAGAAGGCTTACTGATAACATCAATTGATTAATGCATATTTTGTATATTACGTACTGCATTCTTACAATAAAGTAAGCTAGAAAAAAAAAAGTTTTAAAGGAAATCATAAGGAATATAAAATATATTTACTGTATCTATTGGAAAAAATTCATGTATAAGTGGATCAGTGCATGTTGTTTAAGGGTCAACTGTACTTTGTTCTTTTTCTATTTTCTCCTCCTAAAATTAGTTGCATCTTGTTACATCTTTATATATGTATCAAATGATTGTTAAAAAGTAAGTGCATAACAGTTATGGGAAGTAAGCTGAGTGGGAGGCGAATTGTCCCAGATTATTTAGGCTAATGCTGACCACTAGTTTTGAACCCTTAGCTCAGCAACTGAAAGGGAAAATACATAGCTTTGTGATGTAATAAAAATGAGCATATTGTATTCATTAAAGTTCTTTGAGTGCAAGTTGGAGAACATTGGCCACATCACATACACACAAATAATTGGTTGATATAGTTAACTCCCAGAATGGGTAGAAACCTGCCTGAATTAAGGACAGTGTTGATTTTTAGTCATCTAGGTGCTACCACTAGAATGGGTGCCATTCAGCATTTTATTGTCCTTGTTGTCCACCTCTCAGGATCAGTTGGCCGGGCTTGAATTGCATGTCTGTGTCCTGGATAAAAAAAGACAAACAATGGTTTACTTTTCCCCCTAAAACTATACATGGTGGGGCTAAGAGTTCCCCACAATGAAATTAGGGAGCTGTTTGGTAGGGAAAATAGATGAGAGAAGGCCAGAAAAACAACACATGTTTGCTATATACCACTTCATCAGGAGACTCACACTGTAGCAGGAGGTTCAGTGAGAACTTGTAACAACATACGGATATTTATAAATAGCTTGCATAGCTGTGTATGTGACAGGTAAATAGAGGAATGATTTCAATAGACTATACAGTTTGTGCTGGTTCATTTGCACATGAGGAGTGTCACCATAGGAAGAATTATAATATATTATTACGTGGTTTAAGGTAATTATATATTATTAAGATTATATTTTAGCAGAAAAGGAAAAAGTAGGTGAGAATTTAGACTTTCAGTTTGGCTGTTGCACTGGCAAGAGTCCTTTCATCTCTATTTGAAATGAAATGAAAAATGAGCACCTGCACCCTGGGGTTCCCTTCCCAGAGAGGTACACTCCACTCCACTTGACTCTGCAGGTTGCCTTGCCTGCTGTGCTCACCTGCACAAAAGCCTCATGTTATTCTGCATCATTTTGGTGCCTTCAAGCCAGCATATTTGTTTGTATGTATTTTAAATTCTGAAGCTGTTAGCCACCCTCAGCTGCCTGCCTGAGCTATCTTATTTCTTGAGGTATAATTATGATTATTCAAAAAATACTAATCTGATTTTAAAGTTGCATAGGTTTTGAGTAATCTGCTCCTTAACCTGAATTTTAGATAAGACCTTTTATTTTTAGTGCATATTTTTGCTCAACATGAGGTTTTCCCAGCAACATACATATTATGTTATAGCAGAAATGTCTTCATGAGAAACAATTGAACCACAATGTATCATAAAACTGTATTCCAAAAGAGAGAGGAATGTTTTATATGTGGCTATTTAAAAATCACCCTTGATGATGGCAAGAACATGTTAAATGGTAATTATTTGAAGGTATTTTTATGAGCAATTAATGATCAAATTCATGTGTAGCTTCCTGATGATCTACCCATCTGTTTCCTGGACCCACCCTTCCACCTCTTAGCTATATAGGACCCAACTCCAGAAATTGTTTGGCCCCACTAGGACCTCCAGTCCAGGGGCCTCACGACCTTTCCTAGTCCCTTACCTGCCCCTGATGTCTCACACCTGGTTTAAATACCCCCATTCCCATTTCTGTGGTGTCTTTTCTCTGCTCATCCGCCTCAGCAGGACAGGAATCTTCCTTTTAGTTCATTGATATATCCCAGGTGCCTAGAAAAGTGTATAGCACTTTCTAGGCACTTCCTCGTTCATTCCCCAAATATTTATCATAGGCAGGCATAGTGACTACAGACTTGAGTGTTTACCCTGTGTTTATTGGGCAGCCTCTCTTGAACAGCATTGTTTCAGCTGTGCTTCCTTTAGGAGTTGGGCAGTAAACATGAGTACAGAGTGGTTGTGTAAGTTAGGACTTAATTGGGAAGGGTCCTCAGGGCTGGTATTTATATTATATGTACAAAAGGCTATCCAAAGTTCACTTTGGTTTAGAAAGTTGGTATTCGGTTTATGGAAGTTGTAGATTAAAGATACTGCTCTATTTTTTTTTTAAGTTCAGGTTATAAATCTTACCCCTTTTATAAATTAAACAAATTTTATCAGTCACTTTTAAAGGATTTTAAAATTATGATTGGTCTTGTTATAAAGTAGTTAATATCTTCAACATTTAGGTTTGTTTATTAGATAAAATTATTTAATATTTGATTTCTGTTAGATCTGTTAATATAAACTTTTTCAAGTTCTTAACTCTTCTTATAAATCAGGGCTGGGTAAGATGTTAATCATGATCCCCTGGTGGACCACCAAGCAATTTTGGAGTGACCACCTGAATAACAAAATAAGTAGCTAGTGTACCTTCCCAGGCCTGTTACAAATGAAATAAATTATACCCGTGAATGAAGTGAACCTGGAGAGATGTCTTAGATCCTTCAGTGCTGTCTATAAACTCACTTAGGGTTTACGCCTGACTCAGTTTCACACACACGGGCTGTAATGCACTCCAGTCATTTCCACCATTGGTTTAGAGGGTGTTGTGGGGAGATGGCAGGAGACAACCTCTGTGCCTTTGTTTCTTCACCAGTAAAATGGGGATCAGAGTACCCACCTCAGGGCTTTAATGGGGATTAAATGAGGGTACATACATATACATACATGTGGGGCTTCTTTAGAAAGGGCCAAGCATATAATAAAGCCCTAGGGTAAGAATTATTTTTTTTAATTGGGATTATAAGGCTATGGTTCTATGCCAAATTCTTTTAACTTTAAAAAGAATTAAAATATCAAATATGTCCTGATTTTTTAAATTAATTCCCCCAAATGTTAATGCACTGTATTTTTCTGTGTATAAGTTGATACCCTTGTCTAAAATTGTTAGACCAAAAGTTGGGAGTCATTTTTACATGGAAAGTAACCCATGTATTGATTTCTTAATGTTGGGTTAGAAAAGTAGGGGTCCTCTTATGCATGGGGGATCTTAACACGCGGAAAAATACAGTACTTTTGACTCAAATCTTTTTTTACTTAACCCTAAATTTTCATGGAGATAAAGATGCATATCAATTTAAGAGAGAAACACCACCCCAGTTAATTGGGGTCACTTAATTTATAGCTCCCCTAGGTTGAAAAAATATTTATAGTTACTGACTCTCCATTTTTAAAACTCTGAAAAGAGATAGCATCTGATCTCACATTATTTCTTTGATTATTTACAAATCTGCACCTGTCTCATGGTTGACTGCCTGTTTTTCTTTAACATTTTTTTTTTTTTAGATTGACCCTAAATACTATTGAACATGATGGAATCCCATAATAATGTGTGCTTCCTCTCCAAAGATGAAGATCTTTGACCCTGTCTTAATCTTGCGTTCTTTCATTTCTTTTTAGGATTATATAGTCCTTATGGAAATTTAAATTGTTCAGTTGAATGCTTGTCTGCCTAGTAGTGACAGCTCTTGATTTATTCTGTGACACAGAAATAGGCTAATGTAAAACTTTTCTTAGGAGGCAGTTTTGTCTGTGCAGATGCTCAAAAACAATCTCAGTATAGTGTGGAAAACTGCTGGAATTCCTGACTAACGTTAATTTGAGAGCAGATGTTGCTCTTCTCTAACATTCCCTTGGCTCCTCTTGAGTAGTGGGCTCTGGCTGTTCAGTACCACATTCTGCCCATTATGTTGTGTTTCTGGTTCCCTGCATTTATGTGTCTGAATCTGAATTGGGCTTACCTCTTTCTGCGGCTTTAGTTTGCCATGGTTGAAGCTTCTCTTTTGGTGGTTTGGTCACCAGGTTTAGTCATTGTTCCTCGAGACCCTTACTGGAGTATCATGGTAAACATAGAGCCTGCATCTAGCTAGTTCATTGAAAGTGTTATATGAAGGTTAGACAAGCAAGGAGGATGCAGGGTTAATCAGAAATTCCTTCATGTTCAGTATTTTGGTAAAAAGACTTAGAAGCCCAGTGTTTAATTTTTGTGTTGATGGTTTGTATCTTGGCCTATTTATGTCCTGTTCACAGATAACAGAGCAAGCATACCTGTTCCATTTTCATTTTATTTTTGTCCTCTCTGTTAAGTTTCAAGCATTGTTTTCACACAAGAAAAAAATACAAGAACAGTGATAAAAGAATGAATGTTAAGTCCAAACTAGATAAAGCAAATATAAGAGATCATGTAGATTAGATGGCAGATGGATTTTGTCTCCTGTTCCAGGTGATTGAGGCTGAATGTAGTACATTTGGAAGGAGTGTTCTGTTAGGTCTTATAGTGTTTTTTTTTGGCGCAGTGTAGGGGATATTGCCATCCCTGATCTAGGTTCATAAAATGAGCTGAGTTTTCAGCCCAAATACAATACATGAAAAGGAATTTGGAGATGTGACTGTAGAGGCAGGCACTCTATTATCCTTGTGAAGGCATTAGCTAACAGGTTTATTTAGTATGCTTGAGGCCAGTATGCTTGATAATAACCTCTAGAACAATTCTAGAGCATATTATAAACAGAAGATTTCTGAACAAATCTCATTATCACATAAAAGCCCATTTACATTGGAATCTTCTGTGGTGTAAAATTTACAGTATCAGTTGAATTGCTTTCCTTATTTAGTGAGCATTTCTGGAGCAGTGGTCAGCAAGCTTTTTCTGTAAAGCACCTGATAGTAAATGTTTTCAACTTGGCTGCAGGCAATAGGTCTCTATTACAACTACTTAACTTTGCCCTCCTGTCATGAAAGGAGCAACAGATAAGATATAAACAAGTAGGCATGGCTGTATACCAATAAAACTTTATTTATGGATACTGAAGCTTGCATTTCATATAATTTTCATATGTCGATAAATATTCTCCCCAATTAATAAAAAATGTAAACACTATTTTTTGCTTATGGACCTTACAAACATAGATAGATATTTGTAGGCTGTGGTGCTCTACCAGTCTCTGGAGGTTTCTTGCCTCAGCCTCTAGTTCTGCCCATTCTTAAAATCCTTAAACTTCTTTCATCATCTAGTATTTTATACTACACTTAAAATACAGTTTGGTATGATTTGTCCACTTAAAATTAAAAAATAATTTTTACTTGTTTGTATTGTTGAAACCATTTAGGTATTAAGTTGTAAGTTTTTCTGTTTTCTATCAAACTCTATGAGACATAGAATAATACCTTAAGGTGGCTGTTGGGATCCCCCATCCCCATTAATTCTGTATAAATTCTTCTCAAGAAGTCTGCCAGTGAAGATAACTGTGAAACAGTTGTCATCCCTGTGCATTTATTTCTAATTTCTTTTTTAAAATGTTTGTACATACCCTCCACATAGAATTTGAATAGAAACTGAGTGGTGAAAGTGACTTAGTCTTAAAATATCACCATTATAAACGGGCACAAATCATGGGTGTCTTCAGGCACATTATTACCTCACATGTGTGTAATATGTTTTGGGAGTCTTGTTAGTTGATTGTAAAAACAAGCTAACTGGAGACCTTCTCTTTTCAGCAGAGAACCTAGAGGAAAGGAACTGGATTAACACTAGCACAAGGAGCTACAACAGAGGGTGGGGTGGAGGTGTTCTTTTGTTTGAATCTCCAAGCTGGATACTAAAACCAGCCTGGTGGACTGTGATGAATAGAGTCCCAGTCATAGTGGAACAAGATTTATATTTACCTAGAGTCTAATTGAACTGAGATTTCCTGGAGTTATGTTAAAATCCTTTGCCCTTTTGCTTAGTGAGCAAGTGTTTGAACTCCTAAGCTCTGGAGGTTTAGCTTTTGCTGGCTCAATTAATTGTTAAATGTTCCTTTTATTATCACTATACATTGATGCCTTGCTTTGTAGTAGCTGAAGAAATTGCTGAAAGTTGTTTAATCTGTTTTACTCAATCAGTTTTGTAGAAAGCTCTTTTTAAAAGGAAACAATTTTGATTTGAAGTGGCATGGTGGTATTTGAGTTGGATAACATCGTTTAAATTGAAATGCAGGAATTTGGCTCTGTTATTGACAGCGATTGGCTTTTATTTGACATTGACCCATGTGTTTGTCATCTTTCCAGATATTGCCTTCTATTTATGCTGACAGCTTCACCAGCTGAGGAAACCAGACTTTCAAAATTAAAAATATTATCTATGAATTTAAAGATGGAACAGTGTATTATGTTTATTGATTACTTAAAGATGTATGTGCATAAGAATGATTTCTTTTTCTTTTGGAAAACATTTAGATACTACAGCGTAGACACTTGGGTGCATAAATTTTGCTTTGGAAGTATCCCAATACCGGGGAAGCTGGGATGGCTCAGTGGGTTAAGCACTCCCAGGGACCGAGGATCGAATCCCAGCCCTGGCCTGTGCGGACCCATATGCTGAACTGGGGAGTGCCCCCAGTTCCGTTCTCACTAGGGTGAGACCCTGGCCCAGTTCCTGCCCTGTGCAGCCCTGCACCCACCTGTGGAATGAAACTAGGTGGAAAAACCAGTGATGTACAACTATGGAGACTGTTCGGGGCCTTCCCCCTTATCTCTGCCTCTGTATCTCTCTCTCTCTGTCAAAAACAATAAAAAAAAAAAATAATAATAATAATAAAATCCAAATACCCTAAATACTAGAAAAAGTAATAATACATGCTTTTATTTCCCACTTCTTTATATGTTTGTATTAATACAAATTTTGTAATGAACTTTTAAGTACCATAAAATAGGTGGAGGAAGGAAGTTAAGTTACCTGGTTTTTTAAAAGTTACTGCTTAAAACGCCTGAAAATGGATAAATTTCTAAAGTTACTTTACCAAGTCTATGAAATTCATACATAATTATTTTTCATCATTATGCATTAAATATCTAGCCTTTAAAATCTTTTTCATGATTTCACCATAAAATATGTGCTCTAATTGGGCAGTGTACATGTTGTTACATATGAAAGGTATTTGCTCACTTGCTTAACCCCTACATTTATTTTCTCACATCTCTAAATTTTCTTATCATTTACCTTTGCAAGGAGTGCCTTTTCAGTGATGTACAGTTTAATGTGTAAACAGAATTGTGAAAGGCAAAGATATACTTGTTTTATATTTCCTCTGCAGGCTGTAGGCATTGCTCTGGCTTTGTGTGCTGGGCAGATGCTGCTGCTGCACAAATGGTGTTAGTGTCTCACTTTAGATTAATCAATAGAGATTTATACAGTTAAAAAAATTCTTAGAGGTAGTGATTTTGACTATGGCTATAAGTTCCTTTTAAAAAGGAAAAAATGGAATGAGTTTATAATATAGATTTATATATTTCAACATGTTTTTCATTATTCTCAGTTTCTACAGTAACATTTCAATTTGTGCGCCATTTGATAAATCTATACTTAACTGTTGGCTCAAAGACAAGCTATTCTTATTATTAGGTGGCATTTAGTTTTCAGACTTTACTTTTCCTGAATATTTCATTGTTCTGGTGTTATAAAACATAGGTACTGTACAATTACTAAATTGATTGAGGGAATGTTAATAATACTCTGTATAATTTTTTTCTCTTTAGTAGAGAGGAGGGAAATATCACTTAAAAGTCTCACCTGGTTTGTTGTGTTTTTATATTGTCAGGAACAGTTTAACTGAAAAGTAGTGGTTTAATTACCACTATGCATAGTGCAAAACTACACCTACAGTTTTAGAGTGTGCATTTGAGGACTTCCACAGCACTCAGACTTGGGAAGATGATGCTTCTTCCTTTCAAGGGATTTTATACCTTATGTTCCAATCTAGATAGTGGAGATGTGATTTCAGGTTTGCTCTCTGTCCTGTCTGCGAGACATTTTGAGGGAGAAAAACCCTGGATTATCTTTCTGGCAAACTAGAATGTTTTTGAAGTTTGCAGCACCTATCCAAAAAATACAGTAGATCTTTGGCACCATAGAGTTGAGTCTTTAAAAACTGCATTTGGCCTTCATATTGTGATTGGTGGAGGCTAGTTGTTTGTGGAGACCATGGGTTTTGTCCTATGTTTTACTTCTGTTATTTTCCAGCTGTTAGGATGCTCAGTGCTATGGCATCTGCTACGTCAATATACGGTATGGATTTCCAATTCGTTTTCAGTATTGTTTCTGTAATGCAACTTCTGTAATGATTAGAGCTGTACAATTTTATGTTCTCCTTCTTGAATTCACCTGCTTTTGCCTTTGCCTTTACCTATGCTTGTATTTATATTTGGTTAGAGACCCTTTTGTTTCTCCCCTTGTTTTTCCTTCTGCATTTGTTCTTCTTTTCTTTTTGAAAAACAAATACCACATTGTCAAAAAATTGAAATAACTTACCTTCCCCCAGCTATTTTTTATGGTACAAGTTCATTACAAAATTTGTGTTAATACAAACATATAAAGAAGTGGAAAATAAAAAAACATGTATTTTTACTTTTTCTAGTATTTAGGGTGTTCAGATATTTCCAAAGCAGAATCTAAATACCTGACCAAAAAAGAGTTGCAACATCAACAAAAACCCAGTTGAAAACAATAATGATTTAAGGAGGGCTGGAAGGAAAAGAGATGGGTAGAGTAAGAGAGTCAGTGTGCTGACTATAGTTTTGTATAGAAAAGCAAAAGTTAAAAAACTAAACTATTGTTAATATTTTGTTATATGGTCACGTTCTTTAATAAACATGTATGTATGGGGTTATGCTATTCCGCTGTTTTATAATATTTTTTAAACATGTTTCTCCTAAATTTATTGCCATGGTTGTAATTCTAAATCTGAATTATTATTGCTGCTTAGTATGCCATTAATATTGGAGTTCTTTTTTTTTTTTTCTTGTTAAATTTAATGGGGTGACATTGGTTGGTAACAATTAGATAGTTTCCAGATGCACAAGTCCACATCACATCACCCACGCATCGCACCATGTGCCCACCACCCAGAACCAGTGCCCCCCC